>BLSH010333605.1:368473-383576 GCA_018402905.1 Glandirana rugosa | reverse complement strand
GTTTGAGACGTATTTTGTGCAGAAGCCTCTACCTAGTGCAGTCTGATCGTTGTGTACGTCGTTGTGTTAGGCAGAGTTTGATCTGGAACTCAAAGCAGCAGTATGTGAAATCTCAAATTACTCCAACAATCTGATCGTTGTGTACCATCGTAACGATTGTTGCGTTAGGCAGAGTTTGATCTGCAATCTGCATCTCAAAGCAGCAGCATTTGAAATCTCAAATTACTCCAACAATCTGATTGTTGTGCACGATCGTAGCGATCGTTGTTTTATGCAGAGTTTGATCTGCAATCTGCAACTCAAAGCAGCAGTATTTGAAATCTCAAATTTCTGCTATCTGTCCCTCAGAGCAACAGCATAGCAGTAGTAATCTCAGGATGCAGGATCAGATGTTAAAATGTCTGTAATCTCTCCCTCACGCCGGCAGCTTCCTCTCCCTACCCTAACCCAAGAGCATGCGATATGCAGTACTGTGACTCCAGCTTATGAAGAGGCTGGGTCACATGATGCACTGGCCAATCACAGCCATGCCATTAGTAGGCATGGCTGTGATGGCTTCTAAGGGCAAACCAGTGAAACGCTTGTTGATTGGCTGCCCTGCAGCTATTCAACATGCGTGATCAACTACCAGAACCCGAACCCAAACGTTTTTTTGAAATGTCCGTGTTCGGGTCCAGGTCCCGGACACCCAAAAGTTCGATACGGACCCTAACGTTACAGTCCGGGTTCTCTCAACACTACTTATTGCATCTAAAAATAAATGTTATTGTTTTCTAATGAATACATAAGATCATTAACCACTTCAGCCCCAAGAGGTTTTACCCCCTTAATGACCAGGCCGTTTTTTGCGATACGCCACTGCGTTACTTTAACTAATAATTGCGACGCTGTACCCAAACAAGATTTATGTCCTTTTTTTCCCACAAGTAGAGCTTTCTTTTGCTGGAATTTGATCACCTCTGTAGTTTTTATTTTTTGCGCTATCAACAAAAATTTTGAAAAATAACAATATTTCTTTCTGTTATAAAACATATCCAACAAAAAAAATTAAATATCAAATTTATTCATCAATTTAGTCCAATATGTATTCTGCTAGATATTTTTGTTTAAAAAAATCCCATTAAGCGTATATTATTGTTATTTTTATAAAAAGTTATTGCGTCTACAAACTATAGGATATTTTTATGGCATTTTTATTTTTATTTTTACTATTAATGGCGGTGATCAGCGATTTTTAGCGGGACTGCGACATTGTGACAGGTAAATTGGACACTAAGTGACACTTTTTGGGGAACAGTGACACCAATACAGTGATCAGTGCTAAAAAATGCACTGTCACTGTATAAATGACACCGGCAGGCAAGGGGTTAAAATCAGGGGTGATAAAAGGCTAAAGTGTGCTTCTAGGGAGTGATTTCTAACTCTGGGGGGGGGGGGGGTAGACTGACTGTAGGAAGAGAGACATCTGTGTTCCTGATTAGCAGAAACACAAGATCTCTCTTTTCCTGTCTGACAGAATGACGCTCTGGCCTGTTTGCATAGGCAGACCGCCGTACTACCTCTCCTACGAATGATCGGTGGGTCCCGGCAGCCATAGCAGCCGCTAGACCCATTGATTGGCTCCCGCTGTGTCCAATCACATGCCCCAGCGCCGACAACAGGAAACAACGTACAGGTAAGTTGTTTCGTGCAGCCGGGCCACCCTGCCACATTATATGTGCGGTGGGCGGTCCAGAAGCATTTAAAGAGGAGCTCCAGTCTCCCACAAACAAAATTAATTAAGAGTCAGCAGCTAGAAATACTGTAGCTGCTGACTTTTAATATAAGGACACTTACAGTGCCTGTCCAGGGATTCAGTGATGTCCTCAACCGAGCCGACTCTTCAAACGCAGACGTTGGCATCTTAGGTTAGGGAACCTGGCAGTGAAGCCTTCTAGCTTAAAAGCCGGTTTCCTACTGCGCATGCACAAGCCACACTGCTCTTTGGGAATGGAAACAAGATATACAGTTGTGCTCATAAGTTTATGTACCCTGGCAGAATTGATGTTTCTTGGCCATTTTTCAGAGAATATGAATGATAACACAAGAAGATTTTTATCACTCATGGTTAATGCTTGGCTGAAGCCATTTATTATCAATTAACCATACTCTTTTTAAATCATAATGACAACAGAAACTACCCAAATGACCCTGATCAAAAGTTTACATACCCTGATGATTTTGGCCTGATAACATGCACACAAGTTGACACAAAGGATTTGAATGGCTATTAAATATAACCATCCTCACCTGTGATCTGTTTGCTTGTAATTAGTGTGTGTGTATAAAAGGTCAATGAGTTTCTGGACTCCTGACAGACCCTTGCATCTTTCATCCAGTGCTGCACTGACGTTTCGGGATTATGAGTCATGGGGAAAGCAAAAGAATTGTCAAAGGATCTGCGGGAAAAGGTAGTTGAACTGTATAAAACAGGAAAGGGATATAAAAAGATATCCAAGGAATTGAGAATGCTAATCAGCAATGTTCAAACTCTAATGAAGAAGTGGAAAATGAGGGCTTCTGTTGAAACCAAACCACGGTCAGGTAGACTAAATACAATTTCAGCCGCAACTGCCAGGAAAATAGTTTGGGATGCAAAGAAAAACCCACAAATAACTTCAGTATGTAAACTTATTAGCACAACTGTACTTGTGCTCAGATTCCAATAGCTTGTACATGCATATATTTTACCTGGTGCTAAAGGGGTATGACCACATTAACACTAAAAATACTAGATGAACCCTCTGCACACTGCTATACCCTTTCAAGCAAACTGTGCAATAAAAAAGTAGGGATATGTAGTTCACTTATATTGCAATACATGTTGAATCTGGCCAACTGCATCAAAGTAATACATCTTTAGCAAGTCCTACTCTGCTTTTCCACTGTAAATTCTCTTTGTGAATGGTCCCACAGTTTTCTGAGCCCTGTGTGTTTCCCAGAAGGCTGCGGGGGGTAGGAGGAGGGGCCAAACATCCTTATAAATCGCAGCGGCAATCTGACCCAGTGGGAGCGGGTTACCTATCAAAACCAGGTGCCCACTCCCCCCAAAAAGTTCCAAATGTGGCAGTGGAGGGGGGACGATGCCAACAAGTGGAACTTCCCCTTTTGGGTAAAGTTCCGCCTAAATGCCCAAACAAACTCCCTATCGGGACCTGGATCACCTGCTGGTGGCACTGTGGTTCACTGGGTAGAAGGCTGTATTTCCAGTTTCCACCAGCAGGTGTCTCCCAGACCTCAGTAACCAGTTTCCAACTGATACTGTCTGCTGGGAGGGTATTTAGGTTCTCCCCCACTAAGGCTAGCCATACATTATACAATTTCCTTATTCAATTTCCTTTAGATTTACCTTTAACTATGTAGTGCAAGGGCCTGCCTCATTGCATACAAATTGAAAGTGTTTAGGCTTGACCTCCCATTATATGGTTTTGGTAAATCTAAAGGAAAATTGTACAAGAAAATTGTATAGTATATGGCCAGCCTTATTGCCTCTTGCTCCAGTGTTTTGCTTGCTGCCAAAAACCATTATCCTGCTCCTGCCCTGTTGGCTGTACCCTGTAACCTGCTACCTTGTACCTGCTCTCCATTGTTCCTGATCCCAGTTTTCCTTCCCCCTTCCCATCTGTGCCTATTCTGTGTTCTCTCTTTTGTATATATTGTATATCTAGCAGTTAGTTGTTGGTTAATACTTCTGTTTGTTAGTTATTAGTTAGATATTCTGTCACTGGGTTTTTTTTGGTTCACTTATATTTCCATGGTTGCCGTGTGCTGCTATTTGGAAGGATTTTGTTTCACTGTAAATAAATCTCACTTAAAGCATACGCCGTCTGGTCCCAATTTCCTGAGTGTAGCCATGCAGATCTGGCCATCTCTGCTGCTGATTCTTGACACTCACTGTAATTATAACCACAATTCAGTCAGGCGGCACTTAGGGCTTCTTTACACATGCTTCAAAATGTGGCATTGGACACAAAAGCACTGTAAACGCCAATCAAAGCACCTAAAATGGTTACCTTACAGTCCTGTCCACATGTTATGTTTTCTTTGTTTCACTTCAAAAATTAAAGCCCATGTGGCTTTCTTGGTGCTTCAAAGCGTCTCCAAACCCTCCATAGAAGACAAAGCTCCCTAGCAGCACCTGCAGCTTTTGAGAGGTTTTTATTCAGCTTTAGATTTGCTTTGTTTTGGAGGTATTGCAGGTATGAGATATCCCAGGATGCACAGGGAAACCGACAAGCAAACCGGAAAGACGCCATCAGCAATCAGTTCCAGTTCATGTGTATATATTTCAAAAATGTCTGGTGAAGACGTCACATCTGGTGTGCAGTGAAGAGCAGCAGGAAGGTGAGTGGGGCCTGGACTGGAGCAGAGAAACAAGCAGACGGAACACAAGGTGTGCAACATGAGAATGCTATAGCGGAAGGTGAGTGGGGACTGGAGAGTGAGGAATGAGCAGTAGAGGATCAGCAGAGCTCGGGACCAGAGCAGAAGAAACTAGCAATGTCACACGTGATGCACAGCGTGGGTGCAATATAGTGGGAGGTGAATGGGGACCTGAGAGAGAAGAGGATCAGCAAACCAGAGGATCAGCAGAGCTGGCAGTTACTACTGAGTGGGAGATCAGCAGAGCTGGGGGTTACTACTAAGCGAGGGATCAACAGAGCTGGGGGTTACTACTGAGTGGGAGATCACCAGAGCTGGGGGTTACTACTAAGCAGGGGGTCAGCAGAGCTGAGGCTTACTATTGAGTGGGAGATCAGCAGAGCTGGGTGTTACTACTAAGTGGGGGATGAGCAGAGCTGGGAGTTACAACTAAGTGGAGGATCAGCAGAGCTGAAGGTTACTACTGAGTGGTAGATCACCAGAGCTGGGGGTTACTATTGAGCAGGGGATCAGCAGAGCTGGGGGTTATTACTGAGTGGAAAATCAGCAGAGCTTGGGGTTACTACTAAGCAGGGGGTCAGCAGAGCTGAGGGTTACTACTGAGTGGGAGATCAGCAGAGTTGAGTGTTACTACTAAGTGGGGGATGAGCAGAGCTGGGGGTTACTACTGAGTGGAGGATCAGCAGAACTGAAGGTTACTACTGAGTGGGAGATCCCCAGAGCTTGGGGTTACTACTAAGCAGGGGGTCAGCAGAGCTGAGGGTTACTACTGAGTGGGAGATCAGCTGAGCTGGGTGTAACTACTAAGTGGGAGATGAGCAGAGCCGGGGGTTACTACTGAGTGGAAAATCAGCAGAGCTGGGGGCTACTACTAATCAGGGGTCCAGCAGAGCTGAGGGTTACTACTGAGTGAGAAATCAGCAGAGCTGGGGGCTACTACTGAGTGGAGGATCAGCAGAGCTGGGTGTTACTACTGAGTGGGAGATCAACAGAGCTGGGTGTTACTGCTGAGTGGAGGATCAGCAGAGCTGGGTGTTACTACTGAGTGGGAGATCACCAGAGCTGGGGGTTACTACTGAGTGGGAGATCAGCAGAGCTGGGGGATACTACTGAGCGGAGGATCAGCAGAGCTGGGTGTTACTACTGAGTGGGAGATCAGCAGAGCTGGGTGTTACTACTGAGTGGAGGATCAGCAGAGCTGGGTGTTACTACTGAGTGGAAGACCACCAGAGCTGGGGGTTACTACTGAGTGAGAAACAGCAGAGCTGGGGGCTACTACTGAGTGGGAGATCAGCAGAGCTGGGTGTTACTACTGAGTGGAGGATCAGCAGAGCTGGGTGTTACTACTGAGTGGAAGATCACCAGAGCTGGGGGTTACTACTGAGTGAGAAACAGCAGAGCTGGGGGCTACTACTGAGTGGAGGATCAGCAGAGCTGGGTGTTACTACTGAGTGGGAGATCAGCAGAGCTGGGTGTTACTACTGAGTGGGAGATCAACAGAGCTGGGTGTTACTACTGAGTGGGAGATCAGCAGAGCTGGGGGTTACTATTGGGCAGGGGTTCAGCAGAGCTGGGGGTTACTACTGAGTGGAGGATCAGCAGAACTGGGGGTTTACTACTGAGTAGGAGATAAGCAGAGCTGGGAATACTACTAAGCAGGGGATCTACTGAATGAGGGTACTAATAAGCTGGGAATCTGCTCAGCAAGGGTACCAATGAGCTAGGGATCTGCTGGGCCCCTTTAAAACAAATAGAAAATCAACACACACAGGGCATTTACCAAGCTTCATTAAAACGTCAAAAAAGCATCACCAAAGCATCATTAAAGCATCAAAAACACATTAAAAAAAGCATATTGAAGCGGTAGGCATTTTAATGTATGTTGAAGTCAAAGCAAATGTAAATGAGCCCTTACAATTATTCATATGCTGCTCTTTTATTTATTTTATTTTCTAAGTTCCTCAGAAACGGTTAAAATATCCTCTGCCGGCAGCTTCTTGGAGATCAGGACCGCTGTAGCACACAAGCAGCAGCCCAGGCCTATAGCAGCCTAAAATGCCCCCCCTGCACTGCTTCAATCAACTGCACCACCCAAGGAGCGTCAGTACTGTTGATTGGAGCAATGCACAGGACTGTGAGTCGGACCTCTGGAGATTTGCCCACTGCTTCTGTGTGAGAGCAGCGGTCCGACTCTCCAAGGTGCTGCCAGCACAGGGTTCTTTTAAACCTTGCTGCAGCAGCTATGAGCTTGAAAATGACTAAACCAGCAGCCTATTTATTATTATTGTATATGTTGACTTCAAACCTTTTTTTTTTTTTCTTTTTTTTTTTTAGATCCACCGGGAGTTCAACATTAGAAAATGCTAACTGGGCTGTGAAGCGACCCATCTAAGATGTTATACATAGAATTAGATGTGAGGCTGAAAACAGAACATAAACAATTCTTTTTTTCAACCGCTCAGAATCCTAAAAGGCAACCTTTGTAAAAAAAGACAAAACAAAAAAAAAAACGCGGTCTCTTTTTAGTGAGCCAAGGTTGCTTTTCTTAACATTAGGGAAAGCAAAATTAATACCGGCTGACAAAAAAAGTCTAAAATGTGGGGAGAATAAAAATGATGACAATGACGCATTCAAGAGCAGGCTTTGTTAAAGAGAATGTATTATCAAAGATCTGAAATTGAAGGTTATGGAGCACAGGAAAACGTTAGAACCAATCTTAGTTCCACACAATTTAATGAAAAATAATTCATTCTTTAAATTGTCAGTGCACGGGTGATGTAATCCATGCTTCATGTGACTGTCATGGATGGTTTGCCAATGGAGCGTGTCGATCTCAGGCTATTCTGTGTAAGGAGGAGACGAGAGAAAAATGTTAAATTGTATGATTTTACGGAATATATGGAAAATACAGTAAATGGTTTGTTAACCCCTACAGATCCGCGCTATTGCCGAAGTACAGCTCCAGCGCGGATCTGAAATGCCGGGACGACGTCCATGGATGTCGTCCCCTGTGCATGCTCCTGGCGCGCCCCCTGGCAGCAGCGGCGGCGCACGCACGCCCCGCACGAGTCCGCCCGAGACCCGGCGATCTCTTTTGGCAGCCTCAGAATGGGGAACCGCCGATGTAAACACGGCGGTTCTCCGTTCTGTGACAGGGGACATACCAGATCTACTGATCCCTGTCACTGGGATCAGTTAGATCTGTTATGTCCCGGCCAGCCCCGCCCCCCCACAGTTAGAACACACCCAGGGAACATTGTTAACCCCATTCACTGCCCCCTGCTGATTAACCCCTTCACTGCCAATGACATTTATACAGTAATCAGTGGATATTTAAATTTCTGATCGCTGTATAAATGTCATTGGTCCCAAAAATGTGTAAAAAATGTCCGACAATATCGCAGTCCTGATAAAAATCGCAGATCGCCGCCATTACTAGTAAAAAAAAAAAATAATGAAAACGCCATAAATAAATCCCCAGTTTGTAGACGCGATAACTTTTGCGCAAACCAATCAATAAACGCTGATTGCGATTTTTTTTCTACCAAAAATATGTAGAAGAATATAAATCGGCCAAAACTGATGAATAATTTTTTTTAATGGATTTGTACTTTAGCAAAAAGTAAAAAATATTGTTCTTTTTTGCAAAATTGTCGCTCATTTTTTGTTTATAGCGGCGATCAGAAATGACGCAGAGGTGATCAAATACCACCAAAAGAAAGCTCTATCTGTGGGAAAAAAAGGACGCAAATTTTATTTGGGTACAACGTCGCACGACCGCGCAATTGTCATTCAAAATGCGACAGTGCTGAAAGCCAAAAATTGGTCTTGGCAGGAGGGGGGTTTAAGTGCCCAGTAAGGAAGTGGTTAAAGGGGAACTGTTAGAAAAAGACTGTGCTGAGTTTAATTGCATTTGGTTGTGGTTTCCTCTATTTCCTGGAGGAGCAGCTCTATTTAAACTTCCTGCTTCCTGTAGCAAGTGCTGTCCGTTCTACAGCGTTGGAGTGTATCTGGAGAGCCACCTATCCTTTGAATCTGTATCCTGACCTGTTCCTGAGACCTGGCTTGTTTGACCTTTGATTGACCTCCACCTGCACCGACCCCCAGCTTGCCCACGACCATTCTTCTGCCTGATGCCTTTGTACCTCGCTGCCTTCTCATTAACGACCCTACCTGCACCTGATGACCCTTTTGCCTGATCCTTTTGTACCACTTGCCAGCCAGTTGCCGACCTCAGCCTGCCTCACTACTCTACACCTGCACGAGCCTCTGACGGACCTATCTTGCCACCAGTGTTCCAGTCCAGCCCTCGTGCCCCTCTGGGCTCTGGAACCCTCTGTCTGCTCTATCAGGGGTTCCCGAACCAGGGTCGTAAGAGTGGTTGCTTCCTGCACAAGACAGACTCCACCATCAGGTGCGTGACAGGAACTGTGTTTTTGGTCCTTTTTAATTTTTTGTTCAATAATTTTTATTGTAGGTATATCAAAAATGTACAGCAATACAAACACCCTTATCTGCCCGTGCAGGGGCTATGACTGGCAACATAGAGAACATAAGTGTACATACATTAGCAAAGGAGGAAGGGCCTCCTTCTCAAACAGGCATATCCAACTTAAACAAAACATACAGTATATGGATTTTGGGGGAAAACCCCATAATAGCCAAGGTGTCAGGACCAGTGGTGGCTGGTGCTCCATTTTTTTTGTGGGCGGGGGGGTGGTAACAAATCCTCCACCCTTCCTCTTGCTCGCCTTCCCTGAGCCCAACCTTTTTGAAGCCGATTAGAGCCTCAGGCTCTAATTATGTGCTTAAAAAAAGACTCTTAGAAATCTATGCATCTGGCGCCCCGCATGGAGATTAGGAGCCGGAGCAGAGTTTAGGGGGGGCGGCGCCCCTGCACCCCTATGGACCGGCCGCCAATGGTCAGGACCTTTATGTCAACACCTTCTGATTGGGCAGTTCTGACACCAATAGGCAGCCAAAGAGGGCTGAAAAAAAAACCATCAAAAGAAGAAAAGCAGAGAGCAAGACAGGGGAGAGAGGGAAAAGTAAAGTAGAAAAGAGAAAAGAGGATTAGGGACCCGGGGTCACCCGAGACATCAATTAGAGCCGACTCACACTTGTCAAGGGGAGATCAGGCAGGGAAGGCATACGTCAACCATAATTCCTTGACCTTGAGGAACTTGGCGTGCATGTGGTGGAGAATACTAGACATTTGTTCATTTAGCATCAAGATCGTAAGACGATCCCTAACTCCCTGAAAGGGGACTGTAGGTTTTTTCCAGGCCTGGGCAAACATCCGTTTGGCTGCTATGGGTCCCTTTTTATTTTCTTTAAATATAAAGAATATAATCTGATGTTTTATACTGCTTATAATTGTAAACTTTTTACACAAGGAGGTGATGTCTTGAGGAGAGGAGCTGGCATATACATTTCGTTCTTACTAGCCCCGAAGACCTGGATCTAGCTTTATGATCAGTTTCTTTGTGGGTTATATGTTGGCAATATATCCCTGTCACGACATACCCCATGGGCTCCTCTAAGGCTATACTATCCTCCCACCTCTGAATATACCAGCTATACCATATACAGTGAGACTGACCTCCTTGGAAAGATCCTTTGAAATAACATCTCTATAGGCCCCCATGCTCGCCTGACGCGGCTGTGGGTCATTGCGGGAGCGGTAGGGCCGATCGCGGAGGGGGATCGAGAGGAAAAGGGGTGCCATATCATTCCTGTATGGAGCGGTCTTTTAGACCCCACGCAGGTTGATTCACCAACGTCTCCAAGCATCATTCCACAATACTTATATTATATGATAACAATACTTCTTTCAGCTCCAGATGAAGCGCCAAATGTATAGAGCGCGAAACTAGTCGAGCAGAGTTGAGCAGGAATAATTTCCTGTCACAATTTGTCCTTGATGGGATCCATATCAGCGTAACCTTAATTACATTTTATGTCATTTTTTTGCTCTAAGACTTGTCCATAAGTCAATATTCTTGCTATATGTTTAATCCTGAGTTGCGTTCAAGATAAACATTCCCATTAAATTTTAGTTTGGTATAGTGGGCTCTTCCCTCTGGCTACCAACAACTCCCATGGTTGGTATACACAGGGAACCACAGTACTTTTCACCCCGTTTGGGGTATTAGTTGAAAAATACACCATATTATAGATTATATACATGTTTTTCATGAAATTTTAAATGTCTTTTGTCTATTTTTGGGCAATTATGTGACATTTTTTGTAACAAATAAAGTTTATATATTTATATCATACCCAGTATGCCGTTAAAGTCCATTTCTTTAAATCCAATGTTTCTACTAATTCTAGGATGTGGCATACTTTAATATAATCCTTGCCACCACTTTGTCACCTTGTGGGGGTTTTGTTCAGCTGTTTAGAATTGAAGTCTAGAAACTTTTTACATAGATACTTTCACAAATATACAGCAGAAGATGTTTGCTCTCAGACTATCTCTGTCTCCAATTCAACAGTTAAAGTGGTTCTACAGTAAATAAAAAGTTCTACCATAATGCATTCTTTGCATTAAGGTAAAACATTCCCCAATACTCCCCCCCCACCCCTCCAAACGCTTACCTGACTCCTCTCACGATCCAGATGACACAGACAGCAGCAGGAGCGATAGGCTTCTGCTGCTGTCAGTCAAATCCTATGAGGCATGAGAAGGGACACGCTTGTTATGGGGGCACTTGCAGAAAGGGAGGAGTGGTCAGCTCCAGTGGGGGGCTCCAGAAGAGGAAGTAAGGGACCTCTCTGTGCAATACCGTTGCACAAAGCAGGTAAGTATAACTTTTTTTTTTATTTTGGTTCACTCTAAAGAATAGCCTGGTAGACAGAAGAGAATTTAAACTTTCTCTGCTGCCTGGAAATATAAGCATGAAATAATCATATATGACTGTATATGTAATAGAGTGTATATGCAATGCAGGACTGTTGATAGGGGGGGTAGCACTGGTCCTCCTGTACCGGGCCAACGGTGGGGCTCTGACAGCAGGGAAATCAGATGTGTGCAGGAGAGGGGGTGATCGGTGCAGCAGTAGGGCAAATACAGGAACCAATTCCCTGCGTGTCTCTCCCTGCAACATTTAAAATCCGGCTCCTCCTCCTCTCCCTCCTGCCGGCTTTCAGCTGCTGCAGGGTGACACACACAGGGAGTTTAGTGAAAATATGGATTTAATATTTTGAGGGGGGCTGTCAAATAGGCTGTATGGGGGCAGCACTGTATGCATGACATGGATGTTGCAGAACATGGGTTTTCTAAGGAGCAGAAGCTATTTGCCTCCATTGGATGGCTACATCTCAGTAGAGCACCAAATAGGGGAAGACAGGGGAGACATCCTTTTGCCTCATTTATCTATGCATGTAAATTTGAGTTTGCATTATTGAACTCTGAATTCAATTTTTTTAGTTCTGAAAATAAATATACAATTTTCTATAGCATTAAAAAAAAACCTATTGCTTCTGATTCCCTACTCTTATGCACTTGTAGGGATTCACTGCCCTCTACTGTCAACTGCTAGTATCACACTGTAAGAAATACTTATGTATGTCACTTCCTGACTGAAGGGTTGTTGGGAAAAAATCCTGGAAAGAGGAAGCAGAAAGAGAGGAGGTCTCAACAACAGGCCCTGTCCATGCTACTAATACCAGATCAGAAGAGATGATTATTGCCAGATAACTAGGACTGCATTCCAGACTGATTGGGTAATGACTGGAAGGTCTCCCCATTATCACACATCTTGTCTTCATGTCTTTGACACAAAGACAGATGCTGCATCATCATCACTGGCCCCTGCAACAGGACTTTGTTGCAAAATTAATCTGGAGATATCTGTATAAATAACTATATGCAGCCGGGTATATGTGCACAATTCCGCCAGGACTCCTATTGTGCCCTTTGCTGATCTGTTTGTATATTGGATGCATGTGCTAATATTATTCTCTTATATAAAGCTTGTATTATTTCTATACTGGTGTGCATCTATAGTATATACTTATGGTTAATGTTATATGCTGGTTGCAGTAGTTCTTCTGCTTCCAATTACTTTTTTTGGATTACTGACTCCCAGGAAGGGAATCCCCTCTGTTTACAAATGATCTGTACCCCCTCGCCAGCCCCGCTCGCAAGCCCGCTCACCAGCCCTACTTGCCCGCTCGCCAGCCCCCTTCGCAAGCCTGCCAGTCCGGCACTTACCACATCCAGGTCCTGGGCAGCTTCGGCAGCTTCCCCGGCTTCTCCCCCTAGCCAATCCGGATGATTCTCCTCCCAGCCAATCTGGTCTCACGACTCACTTCCTGTCCTGATTGGCCGGGAGGAGATGCAGGAAGACAATAGTGAATGTTTATTTGTTGTTGTCACTAGAGGGTTTGCTCAGGGCACAGTGCTCTGCGCCCCGAGCCCACCCTTTTTGAAGCCAATTAGAGGCTCCGACTCTAATCATGCGCTTCGCAAAAAAAAAAAAAACCCTGTAGAACTTTATGCATCCGGCGTCCTGCATGGAGATTAAGGGCCGGCCGCATAGAGATTAGGGGGGCGGCTCCACTGCTCCCCTTACGGATGGCCCGCTGCTGACGGGCCGCCATTTTTCATAACCCCCAAAAGAGGGCTACACAATTTACAATACATAATTTGCCATTAGTAATTGGAATAACTCTCTATCTATTTAACTCTGTTACTTGGTGCCCCAGAACTCCCACTTATAGAACAAGGACACTGGTAGGAAGGACACCATTCGCTTTATTTTATTACTCACAGCCTGTAACATTGCAGTAATATATATGTATGAATAGATCCCACTCCTAACAGCTGAGAATACAATACAAACCTATTTTCATGACTGGTGCTGCAGGTCAGGCTATTATATTGGAGCCTGTAATAAGGCAGGGAGATATATCTGGCTTAGGCCAGCCGTCTCTGCATTCAGCGGGGGAATTTACACGCCATCACGTGAGTATATTTTTCTTGCATTTCTCGCGCTTTGTTCTCTTTGTAGCAGTGGCTAAGAATGTGCTATTACATTTGTGCTTTTTTCTCTCACATGAACATAAAGTATAACGGCAATTTTATAGTTATGTATGGCAAATTTCCCATCTTTTGTGCATGCAGTCCCTCTGTGACCCTTTATAAATCTCCCCCATTGCCTCATACTTCACGCGGAAGCCTTATGCTGGCTGATCATTCAGATGCTCTTTTCTCGGGGGCCGCAATCTGCTCTCTTTCTGCTATTTAGCAGCACTTGTCATTCCGTTTTCCTTTTTCTATTTGCTCTTCAGATTTTTTTTTTTTGTTCATTTTTTTTTAAGTTTCTCTAGTTTGGGCACCTCTACCCATCAACTGATCTGTGCACTCCCTGTGTCTCATTTGAATATATATATGTAGCGCCCTCCTAGTTTGGGCACTAGAGAGTGTATATAGTTTTTGGCTCTATCTGCTTAACAGAAGACCTGACAGGTAAATTTACATGCTGTCTGCTTATCAGGGAGCCTGATTTAAGTAAGGTCTGCTCTATGTGCTCTGGTGCTGTTTCATATGGTCTGGAGATGTTTTACCCTGTCCAGTAGTATGGGTCCCTATTGGACAGAGGGAGAAAACCTCAGCCAGTGACAGCAGGTGTATTTGGAGGTGGTTCTGACCAGCTAGCAGGGGACTGGTGACCCACTGCATCTTGGGTGAACACCTTCATATAAAAGGGAGCACATGGGCTCCAGGTTAGGAGTCCCAGCCCACCCAAGCTTGAGGGGTGAGGTGTATGTCCAGCTTCTGGCTGCTAGGCCTATCCAGGATGCTGCCGGCTGCTAGGCCTAGTCGTGGCGTATCCGGATGCTGAAGCTGCAACCCACAGTTCCATAGAAGCTGACAGAGGGAGGATGTCTCTGGATTCGGTCTGATACTGCAGTGGCAAAGTGTCGCTTGGAGGTTGGCAGAAAGGGCTACCGACTGTCCCAGGACATGGTGTGAGTACAGATCTGTGAGAGAATACCTGAGACTGTGTGCTAGAATTTTCCCCTGCTCTCATATCAGCTTAATTGGGTGTGCCAGCTAGAAAGGAGACACTGGAGAGTGTCTTGAAGAACAGAGTCCAGCTTCTGTCCTTACTATTTAACAAGGGACCTGTTCTGCTAGAGTCAGCCTGCCATAAAGTGCCTTTGGTAGTCTGCTACACTGAGCTAGAAAGGAGACACTGGCTAGCAGTGGCGGCTGGTGAAGTTTTTGGATGGGGGGGGTACCAGGCCCCGCCCTTCCTTTTGACCCCTCCTACTTCTAATAAGCCCCACCCCTTGTATAATCCACCCACTCTGTCTCCTGTATTCCACATATTGTGTCAGGTCAGGAGTACACAGCTCAGCAACACAGGACACAGTATACAGCTCAGCATCACAGGACACAGTATACAGCTCAGCATCACAGGACACAGTAGACAGCTCAGCATCACAGGACACAGTATACAGCTCAGCATCACAGGACACAGTATACAGCTCAGCATCACAGGACACAGTATACAGCTCAGCATCACAGGGCACAGTATACAGTGAAACAGGTGTGGGCAGTTATGCAGCCGGGTGGACACAGTGACCGACGTTTGACGGGGTGGACACAGTGACCGACGTATTGACGGGTGTGGACAAAGTGACATATGACACGGGACACTACGAC
>BLSH010333605.1:333046-366860 GCA_018402905.1 Glandirana rugosa | reverse complement strand
ATTTAAAGTATACGCACATTTCCGTCCACAGGGTTATGAAAACTTTTATATCACACACACACATATATATATATATATACATCGCCATTCGCGATTACTTTAAATATAAAAGGGCACGGAGGGTGACTTATAAGACGTCGGTCAGTGATACCATAAAGGTGTGTCGGTCCACGTGTGTGTTAGGACGAACAAAGGTTACTGGTCAGATCCCTTACTTAAAAGTTACGAAATAAACATCTTGAATCTATCCTCTTCCTATCCGTATCCTATGAGGTTCATTGACTTACATTGACTCCTGTTTAAGAGGGATCCAAGACATTGGACTTGTTTCACTGGAGTCAGTCTGCTGTGTGAAGCCACTGACTGCCTGCTGTACAGAACCTAGGGAGAATTTGTCCTCAGTTACATTCAGTTACTTGGAGTATCCTATGCCTATCCTTCTCCTATCTAAGTTCTACAAATAAAGCATTGAAAATTCATTCCCTAGACTGGTCATTGGAAACAAGCAGGATTGTGTGTGCACCTGGCTGTGTGGAAATACCATAGTGACTGGCTGCAGAATATTCAGTGGGAGGCACGGGAAAATATAAATTTCATTAGCGCTTACCGCTACATATATATATATATATACACACACACACTATATTTTCAAAAGTATTGGGACACCTGCCTTTACACGCATATGAAATTTAATGGCATCCCAGTCTTAGTCTGTAGGGTTCAATATTGAGTTGGCCCAACCTTTGCAGCTACAGCGACTTCAACTCTTCTGGGAAGGCTGTCCACAAGGTTTAGGAATGTGTCTATGGGAATGTTCGACCATTCTTCCAGAAACGCGTTTGTGATGTCAGGCACTGATGTTGGACGAGAAGGCTTGGCTTGCGGTCTCCACTCTAATTCATCCCAAAGGTGTTTTGTCAGTTTGAGGTCAGGTCTCTGTGCAGGCCAGTCAAGTTCCAACACCCCAAATTCGCTCATCTATGTCTTTATGGACCTTGCTTTGTGCACTGGTGCGCAGTCATGTTGAAACAGGAAGGGGCTATCCACAAACTGTTCCCACAAAGTTGGGAGCATGAAATTGTCCAAAATGTCTTAAGAGTTTCCTTCACTGGAAGTAAGGGGCCAAGCCTAACGCCTGAAAAACAAACCCACACCATAATCCCCCCTCCACCAAATGATTTGGACCAGTGCACAAACCAAAAGACATGAATGTTTGAAAGTTTGGGGTGGAGGAACTTGACTGACCTGCACAAAGTCCTGACCTCAACCCTTTAGAACACCTTTGGGATGAATTAGAATGGAGACTGTGAGCCAGGCCTTTTCGTCCAACATCACAAATGCACTTCTGGATGAATGGTCAAACATTCCCATAGACACACTCCTAAGCCTTGTGGATAACCTTCCCAGAAGAGTTGAAGCTGTTGTAGCTTCAAAGGGTGGGCCAACTTAATATTGAAACCTATGGACTAAGGCTGGGATGCAAGTTCATATTTGTGTAAAGGCAGGCGCCCCAATACTTTTGACAATATAGTGTATATGTGTTTGTTTTCTGATTTCCTCAGACTTACATAGAAGAATGTGTTTGCATTAGAAGCAGACATCAGGTTACTTTGAGTATTTGAGTGGACACTTCCCACACAAATGTTGTTGGAAACATTTACACAAGCTGTCCTCTAAAACAATGAGAACATACATACTACTGTTGTATGTTGGGCTAATTGCAGTTGGTGTTTAAATGCTTCTATTCTACGTTAATTCTGTAACCAAAGTCAACAATTGAAGTAACTGATGGGCAATGATAGCTTGACCTTTTGACATATATGACCTATGGCATGTATGATACAACAGTGCCATGTAGAGGCTGAGTTGGGAAATGTTCGCCCATACAAAAGTAGTGAGAAAGGATATGAATATGGGATTGTCTACCTAAACTTTCTAAATATAAAAGGCCAGCAACTTAAGCTAAAGGAGGACTTTATAATGACATAATGCCAACGAAGGTTTGTGCCTGAAGAAGACACTATGGGGTTGATTTACTAAAGGCAAATCCACTGTGCTCTACAAATGCACTCCAAGTGCACTTGGAAGTGCAGTCATGTAGCTCTGAGGGGAAGATTTGAAATGAGGGGAAGCTGTGCTGATTTCTATCATCCAATCATGTGCAATCAAAAATGCTGTTTTATATTTTCCTTGCATGTCTCCCTCAGGTCTATAGCGACTGCACTTCCAAGTGCACTTGTAGTGCACAGTGGATTTGCCTTTAGTAAATAAACCTCCCTGACACTTTTGCCTAATTTCCTGCAATCGATAGTACAGTGGGCTACAGTGATAATCCCATGTGCATAAGTGTACAGTGCATACAGTAGAGCCTGGGGTCCTGGTTGTCTATCGAGATTGTGAACCTGCTATAACCTGAGCTAAGTAATTTTTTTCATGCTGTTGTTTACATCCGGTAAATGGGTATGCCCAATGGGGACACAGATGCAATAAAAAAAAACTTGAAAGAGGGTCTAATCTACTGTATCCAAAAAAAAAAAAAATTCTCCCTCCAAATACACGGCGAGACCCCCTCCTCAAGAAGGCACATGTACAGTCATGCCAATGAATTCAAAGAAGAAGAGAAAGATTGGGAGAAAGTGCTGAGTTCAGATGAGACCAAAATTGAGCTCTTTGGCATTAACTCGACTCGCCGTGTTTGGAGGAAGAAAAATGCGACTATGACCCTAAGAACACCATCCCTACAGTCAAGCACAGAGGTGGAAACATTATGTTTTTGGGGCTGTTTCTCTGCTAAAGGTACAGGCTGATTTTGCCATGTATTGTAAAATCTTGGATGCTTCTTCCCTCAGACAGAACATTGAAGATGGGTCATTGATGGGTCTTCCAGCATGACAATGACCAAAACATACTACAAAGGCAACAAAGGAGTGGCTCAAGAAGAAGCACATTAAGATCATGGAGTGGCCTAGTCAGAGTCCAGACCTTAATCCTATACAAAATTTATGGAGGGAGCTGAAACTTCGAGTTGCCAAGCTGACATGTGTGCAAACCTAGTCACCAACTACAAGAAACGTCTTGCTTGCCAACAAGGGTTTCTACACCAAGTACTAAGTCATGTTTTTCTTGGGGATCAAATGCTTATTTTTCTCACTTAACTGAAACTTAATTTATAGCTTTTGTTTTATGTTTTATGTTGTTCTGGATTTTTGGTTGATATTCTGTCTCTATCATTTAAAATACACCTATGATAAAAATGATAGACTCTTCATTTCTTTGTAAGTGGTCAAAGTTACAAAATCGACAGGGGATCAAATAATTATTTTCCCCACTGTATATGATTTTGAAAATCAGAGAAATAAAACTTCAGCAAAACAAAGCAAAGAATATCCAAATAAACTTTATGTCAAGGTCCCCTTACATCAGAGTCTCCATCAAAGTCCCCCTTTTATTGGAGCCCCCCCTACATCAGAGTTCTCCTTACAGGAAAATCCCCATCATAGCCCCCCTTACATCAGAATCCCCACTTACACCACAAACCGCTCATAAGTGAGGGCTGGATGAAATATTGAGGTGGGCCGCATCAGGCACATAGGCTATTGTTTGGAAACCCCTACATTATAGTATTCTCCTTTTCCTCCTGCCAGCTATATAAATGGTTGCGCAGGGAGGGGTGGAGGAGCTGGGCCAGTACAGACAGTAATTAGACACTCCCAGGAGAGAACAGGGCTATTAAGTGCAAGGAAGCAACAATGGTATGGAAATTGATTTTTCTGAAGCAGTTAGGTTTGATAGCAAGCTCAGAAGCTCATTGCAGGTCAATAAAAAAATAATTCCCAAAAGGGAAAACACTGCAAGTATGCATTCAATATACTTGATTTTTCTGCGTGCTTACCTGCTATTTTTAAATTGATGAAATAGCTACTTTAAAGGCTGTAGGATTGGGTAGTTCTGAACAAGATCCTGTTACAATATTGTAGCACCCTCTGTGTACAGTGTAGGAAAATTGAGTTGGACTCCTCTGTAGGCATAGGAGCTGGGGTTAATTTGATTAGAGTTAGCTGCCAGAGCTCCAAGGGTTGAGTCTTTGTTACCCCCCCCCCCCCCCCCCCCCGGCTTCTGGAACTGCTGGAGGGTTCTAGAACTTAGAGGGTGGAAAAAGCAGAGATTAGGCCTGAATATTTATGGCGTCTCCCCCAATCTCTGGATGGGGATGGCCCAGAAGGTGGGGAGATGGACCATAAATATTCTGGAGCCTAGCCATGTGGATGCAAAGTCCAGGATACAGTTGCCTGGAGGAGACCTCTGTTCTGGGGGGGGGGGGGTGCTCTGCCCCTGGGTGGGGCCAAGGAGGGAGCCAGAGAGAGAGAGACCAGAAGCAGCTGAGGCCTCACACCCTTTCAGCCTCAGCTAGGCTTAGCTAAAGCCATAGTCAGGACCTGTTCAGCAGAAGATCTATGCCAAAGTCGCTTGAGCTTCAGGATTCATCAAAGGGAATGAGTGAGTAACTCCAACCACTACACCCCAGAGCCTGATAGAGTAGAAGCAGCCAGGTACACTACTCACCTTGCTTACTACCTACTAAGGGACAGCTGAGAGCCACTTAAAGGCAGTATAGCTACCTTACACCTCTTACTTGGTGAATCTAAGTACAGCCAGGCGCATCATCATTTTCTACAGGAAATGGGTATCTGCATTCAGCTTTGGAATATTTTTGCTATCAGGTCAGCTGATCTGTTTATCCCACAGGAGGACAGCATAGTGACATTTAGCAGCCAGAAATTTAGCAAGTGCTCAGTTTGCATTCAAGTTACATTTTTGGGCAGCCCATACCTTCCCTTTCCTTCCCTATCCAAGTTCATTCCCTAATAAACTAAAACAAAACACCCTGGACTGGTTCTTGAAGCCTGAGCAAGGGATTGAAGATTCCTGTTGCCTGGCTGAGCATGTGAGGGGACACCCCAAAATCCATCGGCTCCTAAGAAGGTTGCGCTACAATATGAACACAGACGGAAATAATATTGAAATTGAGGAATTTACCTCCATCTTAGAGATTTCTGAAATCTCACATTTCGAGGCGATAAATTTCAATCTTCAGCTTCCTTATCTGATTGATTTATAAATCAGGCCAACATAAATCTTACTACGTTTTAGATGCACCAATTAAAATGAAAACACGTTGAATGCATTTTGCTAATTGATGCTGCGCATTTTATTTTCTTAACCATGTGGCATTCACGGGAAATTCTCTCTTTTAATTAATCGTAATAAACTTGCAAAAACCATTTAAAATTCATGGAGTTAAAAAATATATATATTCATGAGCAGCAGATGCAGCTGGAATAAAGCATCTTTCATGCGGAGATTCATGGCTGTACGCATATTATTCGCTTAAATGCGGTTTATGTCATTTGGAAATCCCTTTTAATTACGGCTTGTTGGAAATTAGATGCGACATCACTCAGTGGTTGTGTACAGTAATTAAGACACATAATTGTTTGTTAGATGTCACTGGTGCTTATAGCAGCGTAGTAAAAATTAAAGAAAAAATTGTTTTATAGGACTGGGGTAGTTTCTCCCCACCGCCCTCTACTGGTGGTAATAAAACTTCCAAAAAGGCTAAACATTACAGAATGTATTTTGATGCAGCCAATGAGAGCTGTATCAGGACCTGGTCCCTGTAGGCACCAGGCATTGCTGTCTACTGAATGCAAAGATGCCAGAGATGACTGAAGGATATCAGACAGAAGATTGCAAAGCCTGCGAAGCCATACCTGCTGTCAATGCATCCATTGTTATATACACAATATTGTCAAAAGTATTGGGACACCTGCCTTTACACGTACATGAACTTTAATGACATCCCAGTCTTAGTCCATAGGGTTCAATATTGAGTTGGCCCACCCTTTACAGCTTCAACTCTTCAGCCAATCAGGATGGAGAGTCCCAGATGGCCGAGGCACTCGTGGACATTGCAGGATCGAGATGAGGTTCAGGAAAGTATTAGGGGGACTGAGAGGGGCTGCTGCACACAGAAGGTTTTTTTTTTATCTTAATGCATAGAATGCATTACGATAAAAAAAATCTTGTGCCTTTACAACCACTTTAAGGGTTAAGATAAGATCTGTAAAGAAGAGTGGACCAAAATCCCTCCTGAGATGTGTGCAAACCTGGTCACCAACTACAAGAAATGTCTGACCTCTGTGCTTGCCAACAAGGGTTTCTCCACCAAGTACTAAGTCATATTTTGCTTGGGGATCAAATATTTATTTTACTCACTGAACTGCAACTCAATTTGTAACATTTATATCATGTGTTTCTGGATTTATGGTTGATATTCTGTCTCTATCATTTAAAATACCTATGATAAAAATTGTAGACCCTTTGTTTCTTTGTCAGAGGGCAAACTTACAAAATCTGCAGGGGAGCAAATAATTACCCCCCCCCCCCACTGTATACAATATGCAGTAAGGGTACCACAGTGAATGTTCACAAAAACAAACAAATTGTGCACAAAGTCCAAAATTCGAACACGTTGATGCCTTCTGCAAGTGAATCTCCAACACCTTGGGAACACAGCAAAAGACTTACCATATGTGTATGACTCTCATATTATAGAGAAGTCATATGTTGCCTGATGTAACAGCAATCATTAATAGGCAGGGATCAGCCTTTCATAGAAGAACCACCACCAGGAACACCTTATATCACGTATTTCTCAAATTGGCATCCCATAAGCACCATTTTAAAAGAAGAAGGGTGACCATATGCTCCACCTAATGTAAAATCTGTGCCTACCGGACACCTATACCCCCTTCCTACCTAGGCCAATTTTCAGCTTTCAGTGTTGTCACACTTTAAATGACAATTGCACGGTCATGCTACACTGTACCCATATGACATTTTTATCATATTTTTCACACAAATAGAGCTTTCTTTTGGTGGTATTTACCACTGGGTTTTTTTATTTTTTGCTAAATAAACAAAAAAAGACAGATTAAAAAAAAAACAGGTTTCACAGTTTGTTATAAAATTTTGCAAACAGGTAACTTTTCTGCTTCATTGATATGGGTGCTGTTTGATGAAGCTGCACTGATGGGCATTGATAGACTGCACTGATGGGCACTGATAAGGCACACTGATGGGCACTGATAGGTGGCACTGATGGGCACTGATAAGGCGGCACTGGTGGGCACTGATCAGGAGGCACTTCTGAGGCTGCACTGATAGGTGGCACTGATGGGCACTGATAGGTGGCACTGAAAGACAACACTAATAGGTGGCAATGATGGGCACTGATAGGTAGCACTGATAGGCACTGGTAGGTGGCACTGATATGCAGCACTGATAGGTAGCACTGATGTGAGGCACTGATGGGCACTGATTGGCAGCACTGATGGGCACTGATTGGTGGCACTGGTGGGCACTGATAGGTGGCACTGGTGGGCACTGGTAGGTAGCCCTGGTGGGCACTGCTTAGCAGCAATGGCTGTCTGTGTGTGGGACTGATGTCTCTCTAGCAAAAGCCGACAATCACCTTTATTCTTTTTTCCTCATGCTGTCAGCTGATCATGTGGCAAAGGGCTAGGATCAGCCCTTCTCTCCTTTCTGTGATCAGCTGAGTCTTGAGGGCTCTGTGATCACAGAGTGCACCACCCGTGGCTGCAGGGTGTGCGAGCATGGGAGGGCATACATGGATGCCCTCCCGGCAATCTAAGCCTACGCTGTAGCCGTCTTTTGGCTATAATGCGGGCTTAAAGTGGTTAAAACAAAATATTTCATTTACTTATGCTAAACATTCAACAGCAGTTTATACAAAGGTTTAATCCGGAGGGATTACACTTCCTGGGACACTTCCAAATGCGTGAAGACCTCACCATACATACCTCTTTCCTACGCATTTCATTGGAGTTAATGTCTTCCAGGGCATGGAGGTGGTAATAGAGCCCAGAAAGACAGCTTTTTGGATGACTAGCAGTAAAAGACATGCTAACGTGTTCTGTGGTCTCATACATTCCCCCTTCCTCAAGGCTGCCCAATATACTGACACTGATTTTTTGAGATGCATGTGCTGCTGACACGGTTTCTTCATAAGAGCCCTATCAATTTTTTAAAATTATCCTTGAATCAAGCCATGAGGAAAGGGGAGCATGCAAGCCCCTGAAACACATTGGATTTTCTTATAATACTAATTGTCCATTAAACCACCTTTCTGGACCCTTATACCCCTGATGTGTTGCCCTTACTAGTAATATACTTCTGTATATCAGTTTCTAGGAAGCATGGGCTCAATTAGGACAGAGGATAAGTAACTAAACTAGTTCCTTTTTGAAAAAAAAGATAAAGTTTATGATTTTTACAATCCGACTGAGAGCAGACGTTACGCACTGCAGAGCTCAGTGAGGAGAGCCCTGAGAGCTGATTGGATTAAAGGGACACCCCCCCCTCCACAGAGCACATAGGAACAGAGCTGGGGCTGTCAATCCGCTGGAGATCCCTCCCCTGTCACCATTTTTGTCTTGGTGTCAGGAAAACTTCTCAGACGTGACTGCGCTGATATCAGAGGAACAAAGCAGTAGAGAGAAATTACACTTAGTGTTCTTAATTGAGACAAGTACACCTTATAGAGGGATGTGCTTTGTTTATATTTCATATCTGAGGTTTACAACCACTTTAACAACAAATTTAAACACATATACAGTATAGGTGTTAATAATACTTTAAAATTGATGAATTGAGCTTTATGAACAAGCCTGAAAACAATGCTTGAAATGTACCATGCAGAGTGTGATACCACCACTTGCTTCCTCAAGCTTAAAGTGATTCTAACGCTTGTTTTATTTTAAAATAACAAACATGTCATAGTTACCTCCTCTGTGCAGTGGTTTTGTACAGAGTGGCCCCGAACCTCCTCTTCTGGGGTCCTCCAACGGCGCTCCTGGGACCTCCTCCGCATCCAGTAACCCGTCAGAGAAAGCTTCCCTGGGGTCACACGTGCAGGCGCACTCCCGTGTCCTCCTGTTTGTGTGTATTCACACAAACAGCGGGACTTGGCCCTGCCCCTAGCCCCCGTTTCACTGGACCTGATTGACAGCAGCAGGAGCCAATGGATCCCCTGCTATCAATCCAGCCAATGAGGACCCGTGACACCGGCTGGAGCGGATTGCTCGTAGCCGCTGCTGGAACGAATGGGCTCAGGTAAGTAAAAGGGGGGCTCTGGGGGGGGTTACTATTGAGAAAAGGTTTTTCACCTTAATGCATAGAATGCATTAAGGTGAAAAACCATGAGACTTTACAACCACTTTAACATACTAAGATACCACTGAACTGTATCTGCCTGTATCTACAGGGTGGGCCATTTATATGGATACACCTTAATAAAATGGGAATGGTTGGTGATATTAACTTCCTGTTTGTGGCACATTAGTATATGTGAGGGGGGAAACTTTTCAAGATAGGTGGTGACCATGACGGCCATTTTGAAGTTGGCCATTTTGAATCCAACTTTTGTTTTTTCAATAGGAAGAGGGTCATGTGACACATCAACCTTATTGGGAATTTCACAAGAAAAACAATGGTGGTTTTAACATAACTTTATTCTTTCGTGAGTTATTTACAATTTTCTGACCACTTATAAAATGTGTTCAATGTGCTGCCCATTGTGTTGGATTGTCAATGCAACCCTCTTCTCCCACTCTTCACACACTGATAGCAGCACCGCAGGAGAAATGCTAGCACAGGCTTCCAGTATCCGTAGTCTCAGGTGCTGCACATCTCGTATCTTCACAGCATATGGTTTTTTTATGGTTTTTATGGTCAGTAAAAACCAATACCGGGTGAGCTGCTCCTTCCAGGAGGTACCGCCATTCCTCCAAAGCCGACTTGATGGCCAGCAATTCCCTATCACCGACATCATAGTTCCAGCAAGATGGTGCACCACCACATTATGGGTGTCAGGTCCGAGCATTCCTAGATGAACAGTTTCCTGGAAAGTGGATTGGTCGCCGTGGGCCAGTTGAATGGCCCCCAAGGTCTCCTAATCTGACCCCCATAGACTTTTATCTTTGGGGTCATCTGAAGGCAATTGTCTATGCTGTGAAGATACAAGATGTGCAGCACCTGAAACTACGGATACTGGAAGCCTGTGCTAGCATTTCTCCTGCGGTGTTGCTATCAGTGTGTGAAGAGTGGGAGAAGAGGGTTGCATTGACAATCCAACACAATGGGCAGCACATTGAACACATTTTATAAGTGGTCAGAAACTTGTAAATAACTAATGAAAGAATAAAGTTACGTTAAAACCAAGCACACCATTGTTTTCTTGTGAAATTCCCAATAAGTTTGATGTGTCACATGACCCTCTTCCTATTGAAAAAACAAAAGTTGGATTCAAAATGGCCGACTTCAAAATGGCCGCCATGGTCACCACCCATCTTGAAAAGTTTCCCTCCTCACATATACTAATGTGCCACAAACAGGAAGTTAATATCACCAACCATTCCCATTTTATTAAGGTGTATCCATATAAATGGCCCACCCTGTATATTAAAGGCAACATTTCATTATGGATAGAGTAAGGGAGGGTTATAACAATTGTCAGGTTTTTTTGCCATCTGTGTCCTCGTTAGGGGGATTTCCCTTCACTTCCATTGGAAGGTTTATCATCTATTCCTGGAACTCACAATTTGGAAATTTATATCACTTTCACTGATAATGGTAAACAGGACAAACAGAGAGGGTGAATCTCCTTAACCAACAGCAATGAAACCTGACAGGTGTTTTAATCCATCTCCCATCTCCCTTCTCTCCAAAACTAAAAAAAAAAAGTTTTACCTTTAGTTATACTTTTAAGAAATTGCTTCCTAATATATAAAATATATGAATATAGTAGTAGCCACTAGTGTAGCCTTAGACTTACAGTGCCTTGAAAAAGTTTTCATACCCCTTGTTCCACATTTTGTCATGTTACAACCAAAAATGTAAATGCATTTTATTGGGATTTAATGTGATAGACCAACACAAAGTGGCACATAATTGCAAAGTGGAAGGAAAATGATAAATGGTTTTCCAATTTTTTTTTTTACAAATAAATATGTGAAAAGTGTGGGGTGCATTTGTATTCAGCCCCCTGAATCAATACTTTGTAGAACTGCCTTTCTCTGCAATTATAGCTGCAAGTCTTTTTGGGGATGTCTCTAGCAGCTTTGCACAGCTAGAGAGGACATTTTTGCCCATTCTTCTTTGTAAAATAGCTCAAGCTCTGTCAGATTGGATGGAGAACATCTGTGAACAGCAATTTTCAAGTCTTACCACAGATTCTCAGTTGAATTTAGGTCTGGACTTTGACTGGGCCATTCTAACATGAATATGCTTTGATCTAAACCATTCCATTGTAGCTCTGGCTGTATGTTTAGGGTCATTGCCCTGCTGGAAGGTGAACCTCTGCCTCAGTCTCAAGTCCTTTGCAGACTCCAACAGGTTTTCTTCCAAGATTGCCCTGTATTTGGCTCCATCCATCTTCCCATCAACTCTGACCAGCTTCCCTGTCCCTGCTGAAGAAAAGCATCCCCACATCATGATGCTGCCACCACCATGTTTCACGGTGGGGATGGTGTGTTCAGGATAATGTGCAGTGTTAGTTTTCCATCGTTTAGCTTTTAGGCCAAAAAGTTCCATTTGGTCTCATCTGACCAGAGCACCTTCTTCCAGATGTTTGCTGTGTCCCCACATGGCTTCTCGCAAACTGCAAACAGGACTTCTTATGGCTTTCTTTCAACAAGGCTTTCTTCTTGCCACTCCTCCATAAAGGCCAGATTTGTGAAGGACACGACTAATAGTTGTCCTGTGGACAGATTCTCCCACCTGAGCTGTGGATCTCTGAAGCTCCTCCAGATTTACCATGGACCTCTTGGCTGCTTCTCTGATTAATGCTTTCCTTGCCTGGCCGGTCAGTTTAGGTGGACGGCCATGTCTTGGTAGGTTTGCAGCTGTGCCATACTCTTTCCATTTTCGGATGATGGATAGAACAGTGCTCCATGAGATGTTCAAAGCTTGGGATATTTTTTTATAACCTAACCCTGCTTTAAACTTCTCCACAACTTTATCCCTGACCTGTCTGGTGTGTTCCTTGGCCTTTATGATACTATTTGTTCACTAAGGTTCTCTAACAAACCTCTGAGGGCTTCACAGAACAGCTGTATATATTCTGAGCTTAAATTACACACAGGTGGTATCTATTTACTAATTAGGTGACTTCTGAAGGAAATTGGTTCCACTAGATTTTAGTTAGGGGTATCAGCGTAAAGGGGGGGGGGGGGTGAATACAATGCACGCCACACTTTTCACTTGATTATTATTATTACTTTTTCAAGGCACTGTAAGTAACAATATTATGCCATAAACCCGTTGTTCCCACTATACTGAAACCAATAGAATTGCATGGGAGTCTTGTAATTCTTTCGCTGCTGGTCCTGATGTTGAGTGCAACCTGCTATCTGTGAAATAGGACAAACAGTGTAGTGCAAATATATAAGTAGCCTTTGTAGTTGGTCAAAAAAACAAAAAGAGAAATGTTGTATAGAGCATGATATGTGATTATTTTGATTCTTTTAAATGTTGTATGATGTAACAAATAAATAGACATGTGTGATTAATTTTGTTCCGAATCGAAATTCAGACACATTTTTTATTATTTGGAAATTCGGATGTATCCGAATGACAATAGTAATGAATTTAAACTAATCCGAAATAACAAAACAAAATTTCAGACGAAATTTGAATTTGAATCAAATTATAATCGTTTTCAAATAGAATTCAAATCATTTTCAAATCAAATTTGAATTTCCAAAAGAAGAAAATAGAACAGAAAATAAGGGAATAGAATAGAAAGGAATATAATATAATAGAATAGAAAAGAATAGACTATACTGTAATAGAGTAAAACAGAACAGAATACAAAATAGAAGAATAGACAAAAAATAAAATGAAAAATAAAGGGATAGAATAGAAAATAAAAATAGAATAGAAAATAATAGAGTAAAACAGAACAAAATAGAATTGAAAATAAAAGAACATAATAAAACAGAATAGAAAATGAAGGGATAGAATAAAATATAAAGAATATAACCATCTTCTGAAATTCAAATTTCAAATAGAATACATTTTGAATGGAATATAAAAGAATAGAACAGAAATATGAAGAATAGAATAGAAAAAAAAAACAATAGAATAGAGTAGAATAAAATAGAAAAAATATAACTTTCTTTTGAATTTCGAATAGAATAGATTCAGATTCTAATGGAATAAATTTGAATTTGAATAGAATAGAAAAGAACAGAAAAGAATATAAAATAAAAGAATAGAATATAAAAAAGAACAGAATTGAATAGAATAGAAAGAATATAACCATCTCCCAAGATTCGAATAGAATAAATTTGAATATGAATATAAAAGAATAGAATAAAAAAAATAAAAGAATAGAATAGAAAAAAACAATAGAATCGAATAGAAATATCATAACAATATAACCATCTTCCTAAATTCAAATTTCGAATAGAATAGATTTGAATTCAAATAGAACAGAAAAGAATACAATATAATAAAAAATAATAGAATAGAACAGAAAAGAACAATAGAATAGAATGAAATAGAAAGAATATAACCATCTTCCAAAATTTGAATTTCAAATAGAATATATTTCATTTTGAATGGAATTCGAATCAATTAAAATGTTCCTAATTCGACCAAATTTGGAAAATTTGAATTGATTTGAATTTGAATAAACAAAACAAGTTTAACAAATGTGAAGTGAAACACATTTTTCGTTCTGCACATGTCTTCTAATAAATTTGGAAATAATTTTTTTTGGACTGGTTCATTTGGGCAATGATGCCCATATGGTGTGAACAAGATGTTTTCTTCAGCACCTCCATTTCCAGGTGCTGGCAGTCCATTGAAGTCTATTAGGACACAGCAGGTGCACAGACACATCCATTGGTCTTAATATGACAGGGGTGTCCCCCCAAACACATACTGGGACTGCTCACCTGCACCCGCACGCCTGTCACTCTCACCAGCAGTGTTCATGCAGCAGCTACGTCCTAATGGACTTCAATGGGCTGCTTGCACCTGGAAACTGAGGCATCACCGCCCTTGTGAATGGGACCTTTTACCTTTGTCTTGAATTTTTATTTCTGGGCAGGGCTTAACTATTTCACGCCCTAGGCAAGACTAACACTCCCTGACCACCTGCCCGCCCGCTAGCCCGTGAGGGGTGGGGGGTTGTCGCAGGGTTGTTGTTAGTCTTGCCTAGGGCCACACAGGTGACAGGATCAGAGTGCAGACCCATCGGACTCAGCAGCTACGTTCAGAGTCCCACCTCCTCCACCTCCCCAGCTGTGCCGACTCCTCCGCTGACCCCATGCCCGCCTCCACCGCTGTGCCCTCATCACAGGCTGAGCTGCTGCTGACCTCCTATGCACCAAACAATGACCACTGCCTACACCTATAACTGCCCTTTGCAGCAAGGAGCATTGGAGGGCAACAAACAGCAAAAAAAGGGGCCAAGGATAAATCCAAGGCAAATACCAAGCTCTACTTACTAGCCAGCCTGCGACCAACCAGATTAATCTGTCTAACAGTATGCATTTACAAAACAGGGGTTTAGTTGCACAAATTTGCAAATGCATGCGTAAGCTACAGGCCCCGCCAAGGCACCCTGTGATCTGTAGTCCTATCTCTGACTTGTAATAAGATAGGTGAAGGCAGATGGTCTTTGCAAATTTATGCAACTAAACCCCTGTTTTTAAACGCATACTGTTAGACAGGTTAATCTGGTTGGTCGCAGGCTGGCTGGTAAGCTTGATATTTCCCTTGGATTTATCCTTGGCCCCTTTTTTTTGCTGACCTCCTATACAGCAGCCGTGATGAATGTCTTCCATGGCTGCTGCTTTCTCTGCAGTCAGTCAGCACCCCAGTCCTGTGTAGGGTCCCTTGTATTCCCCGGTCAGGCGAATGGGGAAGTCAGCGGCCGTGGCTGCGCCCCTTAGGCAGCAGTGCGCCCTAGGCGGCTGCCTAGTTTGCCTAGTGGGAGCACCAACCCTGTTCATGGTTGCTATCTTAGAAAGGACCCGGGTTCTTACCTTGTTGTTGCTTTATTACATTTGTTGATATTATAATGCCAATATTGATATTCCACTTTTAGTTACTAAACATGTTGCTATGGTTGCCCAAACCGTTCCTCATATTTTCTGCATGCCTTCCTCATAAACCATAAATGCAAAGCCTAAAATAAAGCATACGCTTGGCTTGACTTCCTCTGTTGTATGCTGGGAACTTGTAGCAGTTCAATATCACTTTTTTTTTACTTTTTCTGGCATTATGACAACCAGTGACCTACTGTATTCCCGTTTACTGCTGCAATCTCCCCTACACCCTACGTGTTTTATCTTTATTAACCACTTCTGGATTGCCCCACGTACATTTACTGCAATGGGTGGCCTCTCGGTACCTGTTCGCCAACCCTGGTTTGGGGCACGCACGTGCACTGCAAGCGACCAGCTCCTTCCGTGATTGGACACAGCAGGAGCCAATCAGCAGGTCCCGTTGTCGGCCTGCCGATTGTTCCCGAGGCCGACAGAACGGTGGTCTGCCTATGTAAACAAGGCAGATCCCTGTTCTGTGACAGGAGAAGACAGGGATCTTGTGTTTCTGCTAAGCAGGAACACGGATCTCTGTCTTCTCACAGTAAAAGCACCCCCACAGTTGGAAAGCACTCCCTAGGGACACATTTAACCCTTTCATCGCCCCTGATGCTAACCCCTTCCCTGCCAGTGTCATTAGTACATTTAGTGTCCGATTTGTCCTCTGCAATGTCGCAGTCCCACTGTAAGCCGCTGATCACCTCCATTACAAGTAAAGAAATAAATAAGAAAAAATTCCATAAACTATCCCATAGTTTGTAGACGCTATAACTTTGGGATTTTTTTAACCAAAAAAAAATGTAGCAGAATACATATTGGCCTAATTTGATAAAGACATTTGATTTTTTAAATATTTTTATGGCATGTGTTTTATAGTAGAAATTAAATAATATTGTTTTTTTGTTTATAGCGCAAAAAATATAAACCGCAGAGGTGATCAAATACCACAAAAAGAATGCTCTATTTGTGGGGGAAAAAAAGGACATCAATTTTATTTGGGTACAGTGTCGCACGACCGCACAACTGTCAGTTAAAGTAGCGCAGTGCCGTATCGCAAAAAAATGGCCTGGTCATGAAGGGGATAAAAACTTCCAGGGCTGAAGTGGTTAAAGACCTACACACCTGTGTCTCACTCAGTCATTGATTAAAAAAAAATCATGTATGTTTTCTGCTGAGAGGTACTTTTCTTGGTCCTTGGTGGTTTGATCTGTAATTTATATTCAAGGGACAGAAGATCAGACAAAATCTATAACAGATTTGTCGGCAAGTATCTTCCTCTGCATGGACCTTGGATTCTTGAAGTGTTGCAGCAAGATGAAAAGTAACAGTATCTGCTTTCAGATGAGCGCAGCAACATGGCTACAGCTGTAAGCCAATGTGAAGATTCTCAAAGGCCCATTTGTAGGAACTTGACTGGCCTGCACAGAGTCCTGAACCTCAACCCGATAGAACGCCTTTGGGATGAATTAGAGCAGAGACTGCGGGCCAGGCCATTTTTTGTGAAATGCCACTGCATTATTTTAACTGACAATTGCGGGGTCGTGCGACGTTGTACCCAAATAAAATGTATGCCCTTTTTCCCCCACAAATAGATCTTTATTTTGGTGGTATTTGATCACCACTGCATTTTTTATTTTTTGCGCTATAAACAAAAAAATGCAGACAATTTTGAAAAAAAAACCCCCAACATTTTTTACTTTCTGCTGTTAAACATATCCAATAAAAATGTACATAAAAATAATTTCTTCATCAATTTAGGCCAATATGTATTCTGCTACATATTTTTGGTAAAAAAATCCCAATAAGCGTATATTGATTGGTTTGCGCCAAAGTTATAGTGTCTACAAACTATGGAATATATTATATTTATGGAATTTTTATTTATTTATTATATTTTCTCATCATGGCGGCGATCAGTAGACATGTGCATTACGAAAAAATTTGTTTAGTTTCATTTAGATTCGTTATTCTAGTAGTTATTCAGCTTTTTAAAATTTTGGTTGATTCGTTCAAATCTTATTTGGAATTTGTTTATATGTGTTTTATCGAATTTTGTACGAATTTACCATTTTTTTTTTAGATTCAAAATGATCGAATCGATACATTTCGAGTCGGTCAAAGGTTTTTGATTTTTTTTTATTCTAATGCGGCAGCCGAAATGTTTACATATAAAAAGTGCATTTTGGTTAAACTTCGTTTATACTGTCATTTGGGTATTCAGGTATATCCAAATCTCAGAATAACGAAAAATGAATCCTGTTATAGACCACCCACCCAGGACAGAGGCTAGCATCCAGTCCCCTCCAAAAGCTTCTGTCCCCAGTGAGGATGTGACAGAACCCACTTCCTACACTCCGCTTGAGTGCTTCCGTCATATACCGCTTCCTCCAGGGTTACATAGTTACATAGTTAGTCAGGTTGAAAAAAGACACAAGTCCATCCAGTTCAACCAAAAAAAAAAAAAAATGTATATACATATATATATATACACACACATACATATATACATACACACACACAACCAAATAATCCCATATACAATCCTTCACCCACAGTTGATCCAGAGGAAGGCAAAAAACCCCAGCAAAGCATGGATCCAATTTGCTATAACGGGGGAAAAAATTCCTTCCTGATTCCCCGAGAGGCAATCGGATTCACCCTGGATCAACTTTACCTAAAGAGGTTAGTACCCAGTTATATTATTTACATTAAGCAACATTGGCATCAGATATTACAGCCACATATTGCAACCAAGAACTAGGCAGGACACGTTTTGGCTCTTAAACCAGAATAAGAACTCTTTATTTGAATAAAGATACAGGTTTTTATACACTTGAGAAGGACATTCCCTCCTCCTGATCAGATTACCCTAACAAAACAACTGTAACCAGAAACACAATTAACTAGTCATTTAAACCAGCCTAGGTCCCTAGACTATTAGGCCCCTACAACAGTGAATACAAAGGACACATTATTACAAGTATAAACACAGCCCACAAGGGTAGTGTGCTAGTTGACAATAGCTGAGTTAATTAGCACAATAAACAGTGGGTAAAAGACCCTTAGGAGGCACACTAGACCTACTTACAATAAACACATTATAGCAGGCGACCCCAGACAAGCGGCTTGAGTTGATGAAGCAGTCACTATTGGTAGTGGGGTAGTTAGGCTCTATACAGGGACCCAAGGCCTAGAGTCCCAGAATCTGTGTGTCTTGGGGAGACATGGACTTGAATCCAAAGTAACATTATTTCAAGGGTCCCCCAGGCATACACCTCACAAAGAGTAGTGTTCCCTTAAAAGCTAGGGCCCATAGTCAGTAGGCAAGAGGCTAGCATTCAGTCCCCTCCTAAAGTCTCTGTTCCGGGAGAGTCTATCACAAATCCGAATATTTATTCGTAATGAAGCAAACTGCACATGTCTATCCATCAGTGACTTATAGCGGGACTGCGAAATTGCTGCGGACAAATCAGACTCTGACACTTCTGATTCTTTTTGGGGACGAGTGACACTAATACAGTGATTATACACTGTCACTGTACTAATGACACTGGCTGTGTGTCTCGACTGTGCTTTCTCACTGTGGGAGGTGCTTGAACTATGGGAAGGCATTGATCCATGTTCCTGCTTTGAAGGAACACAGGATCAATGCCTTACCTGCTGACAGAATGGCAATCTGCCTTTCTGCCTAATGAGTGGTAGGTGATGGCAGACATCGAGTCCGCAATACCCGCAGATTAGCTGTATTCACGCCCCAGACCCGGCAGTGCAGGATCACCTACTAGGTATGTGATCCTGCGCAGGAGACTGTGTTCAGTTTGTACAGTATACGGTCGGCAAGCAGTTAAAGGCATTTTGCCTTCAGATAATTCAGATTCTCTGCTTTTGCAGACTCTCCTGTATGTTTTTTCAGTAACAATGTCTTAGCTGTTACTACTATTCTTCAGCTTTCAAACATCCCATATATCTTGAGAGTATTTATATAATCAAAGAGAGGCATTCAGGTTTGCCGCCTTGGGATACGATACAAAGATTTTCTCCGGTTTCAACAGAATCCCACGAAGAGCATAACAGACCTGAGCCGTATTCTAAGGCAATGGAAATAAATAACTACTTAACAATCCAATCTGTGCCTACACAATACCTTCCTGATTCTGTACCAGCTCCAAAGACCTCCTAAAAATGACACAGGATTGCCATTGTAAAACACCAGTCACCATGAAATTCCATTTGGTGTTTTTCCATAGGGAGAGCTCAGAATATAGACTTACCATACACACTAATTAGAAAAAAAAATAAAGAATCAGCCAGTAGAGGGCAGTAGCATGCTAGCATACTGTCACCTATATTCTTACAATTTATGTTTCTGCAGGCAAAGCATGTCCTTTTATGACCAATAATATTTACAAATCTATTTGACAAAATATATCATGGAATATGATTGAATAATCATAATAACAAGAACAGTATTAGGGATAATAGAAGTATTCAGCCCATCTCCCTTTGAAGCCTGCAAATGATTTGCATCTGCATCTGAGAAAGGTTAACCAGGCTTAAAGGAGAAACCTACAGCTACGGTACCAAGGAAAATGCATTAGCAGAAACCCATAGGCATATGTATTAATGTAAATGATAAAACTTCCTTTTTTAAAAAATTTTCTTATGATCCTTTCCTAAACAACTATGCAAATCACGTGCCTACTGGTGGTCTGACACAAGACTGCATACCGGTGGATGCTCCTTCTTTTCTGGACTACTGATCGATAGCAGACTCTTATCAATCATCAAAGACTTATTGAGGTTGCTTTACTAAAGGCAAAAAGACTGCACTTTGCAAAGTGCAGTTGCACCCTGCGAGTGCAGTTGCTCCAGAGTTTAGTAAATAAGGTAAAGCTTCATCTCAGAAAGAATACCCAATTGCGTTCATGGAAAATTTAAAAAACCTAATTTTTGCTTGCAAATGATTGGATGATGGAAGTCGGCATAGCTTCTGCTTATTTACTAAGCTCTGGCGCAATTGCACTTTGCAAAGTGCACAGTCTATTTACCTTTATTGAATCCATCCCTCTGAGATCACTTTCACACAAAGATAAGAAAGAAACACACATTTCAGCAAGGAGGACTTGCTGAATATGACACATAGCCAACACCAGGGCATTATACTATATTAGGGGTCTCCAAACTATGGCATGCTACAGGATTGCATCTGTTTCTCAGCTAGGGTTAGGTGCCCCCAGCTGAACTGTGATCATCCCAAGCTAGTTGCTAGGGCTGCTGGAGTCCTAGCAACCAATGATGTGCTTGCCCCATCAGGAGGATGGAACTTTCCATGTCCATATCTACTCTGCCCCCTAGTTCCTAGTGCGCTGCTTCACTGATTTCAGCCATGATGTAAGCAAGGTAAGGAATCTAATGTAAGGGGGGCTCTGCTGGGCACCCTGATGTCAGAGGGGGCTCTGATGTAAGCGTGGACTCCTAAGGAAACCCCTATGTAAGGGGGTCTCTGATGGGCACCCTGAGATAAGGAGGACCCTGATGAGGACCCTTATGTAAGTAAGGACTCTAATGGGGACTCTGATGTAAAGTGGGACTTCTAGGGTATACTCTGATGTAAGGGTGGCTCTGATGTGGACCCTGATGTAAAGAGATTCTGATGAGTACTCTGATTTAAGGGGGAAACCCTCAGATAGATTCTGATGTAAGAATAGCTCTGATGGGGACCCTAAGATAAGGAGGACCCTGATGAGGACCCTTATGTAAGTGGAGACTCTAATGGGGACTCTGATGTAAGGGTAGCTCTGATGGGGACCATGATGTAAACAGGCTCTGATGAGTACTCTGATTTAAGGGGGGAAACCTCAGATAGATTCTGATGTAAGGGTAGCTCTGATGGGGACCCTAAGGTAAGGAGGACCCTGATGAGGACCCTTATGTAAGTGGAGACTCTTATGGGGACTCTGATGTAAGGGTGGCTCTGATGGGGAAACCCTAAAATGGACTATAATGTAATGGTTGCTCAGATGTGGACCCTAATGTAAGGGGGCTCTGATGAGTACTTTGGGATATGACTACCAAATGTTAAGGAGACAAGACAGAGAAAAAACTTGGAGTTAGCGATGGGGCAGCAAAATTCAAATCCAATCCGGGCAGGGGCGGCTCCAGACAATGTTTTTTTGGGGGTGCTATGGCGGTGCTTGAGATAAAAGTGAAGGTGCTAATGCGGCGCGCTACCACACACCTGTGGGAGTGGCCTGCAAGTGGAGGTCTCTTCATGGCAAACAATGGTGATCAGTATGTCCTGGCCTCTGTATACCAATAAAACACCAAAAAATGCAGCACAACCCTACACTTCCTTTATACAATTCTACAAATGGACTTATAAGTGCAATGGTAAAGCCTATGAATGAATATCCGGTGCAAATCAACCAATGTATTACAATAGAGTAGTGATGGTGTCAACCCCTCTGCAAAAATATTTAGAGAAATTGCAGAGCTGCAATGTGCAAATAATGGTGAACCCCCTACATATAATAATAACAGAGATGCAAATCAATCCCTGTATTAGAACATAGCTGTGATGGTGTCACCCCCTCTGCAAAAGGTAGGAAATATTGCAGAGCTGAAATGTGCAAATAGAGATTATATATAGGGGGTCTCACCACTATTTGCGCATTGAAATTTTGCAATATTTCCAACCTTTTGCAGAGAGGGTGACACCATTACAGCTAAGTTCTAATACACGGGTTCATTTGCACCTCTGTTATAATTATTGTATGTGGGGGGGGGGTTCACCATTATTTGCACATTGAAGCTCTGCAATTTCTCAAAATATTTTTGCACAGGGGGTGACACTGGATATTCATTCATAGGTTTTACCATTGCACTTATAAGTTCATTTGTAGAAATTTATAGATGAAGTGTAGGGCTGCGCTGCATTTCTTGCTAAGATGAGGGAACCAGCTAACAAGATTCTCTTATCGCTTTTGAGATTTTTTTAGTTGCATGGTAGTTGTTTTACTTGATTTGTTATGTCCTCTGTATACTGGCAACCACTAGCCATGCATCTTGGTGGTCAGTGTGCCCTCTATGCTGGTAGTCAGTGTGCCCCCTGTATGCTAGTGGTCAGTGTGCCCCCTGTATGCTGATGGTCAGTGTGCTCCCTCTATGCTGATGCTACGTGCAGGGCTCAGGAGGATGCTACGTGCATGGTGCAGGGCTCAGGAGGATGCTACGTGCAGGGTGCAGGGCTCAGGAGGATGCTACGTGCAGGGTGCAGGGCTCAGGAGGATGCTACATGCAAGGTGCAGGGCTCAGGAGGATGCCACATGCAGGGCTCAGGAGTATGCTACATGCAGGGTACAGGGCTCAGGAGGATACTATGTACAGGGCTCAGGAAGATGCTACGTGCAGGGTGCAGGGCTCAGCAGGATGCTACGTGCAGGGCCCAGGAGGATGCTACGTGCAGGGCGCAGGAAGATGCTACGTGCAGGGTGCAAGGCTCAGGAGGATGCTGCATGCAGGGCGCAGGGCTCAGGAGGATGCTACGTGCAGGGCTCAGGGCTTGCACTACATACAGAGTTCAGGAGTGCGCAATGTTAAGAGTGCAGACTTCGGGTTGCACTATTACAAAGTGCAGGATTTAGACTTGTGCTACACACACAATGCAGGGTTCACGAGTGTGCTATATACACAATGCAGAGATCAGCAGTGCGTTAGTACAAGAGCCCTGGCTTATTACTAAAGTGTGGGAAACACGGGGTTAGTGGAATATCAGCAGGGGAGAATATCCTTTAATGTTTCAATGCTTTCTTGCATTGCGACACAGATAGATAGATAGATAGTAATAGATAGTAATAGATAGGATAGATAAATAGATATATAGAATAGATATATAGATAGGATAGATAGATAGATAGATAGATAGATAGATAGATAGATAGATAGATAGATAGATAGATAGATAGATAGGTAAGGGGGAACCCTCAGGTAGATTATAATGTAATGGTAGGTTTGATGGGGACCCTCATGTAAGTAGGCTCTGATGACAGCTCTGATGGGGGGAAACCTCAGATAGATTCTGATGTAAGGGTAGTTCTGATGGGATACATGATATAAAGTAGCTCTGATGGGGATGCTAATGTAAGGGGGCTCTAATGAGAACTTTTATGTAAGGGGGAGTTTCGCTTTCGTCTAGATAGCAAGGTTACTTTGCGGTATAAGCAAGGAAGGTCAGACCTGGCAGTGTATTAATGAGCTTTTACTGAACAAAAATGCTGTACATACAAAACTATTACAATATTAGGAATACAAATCAAGACTGACAGATCTCTATAGCAAATTAACAACCTAGCAAACAATCAAACTATAGTCTGTAACAGTAGAAATACACTTAAATGTTACTTAGCTTCAGTTACTGTGTTCGTGATCTCCGTTGACAATGATTCTTCTGGAGACCAGGCACTTTCCTTAGTTTCACAGATGAGTACTTCAATGTTAATCCATGGTCAGAGTGAGCTCTTCTGAGATTATCTCTGGAAACCTTTATATGGGCTTCTGTTGACAATGGTTTGCATACCTTGCAGACGGCGTAACCGCCCAATGCCTGTGTATTCCCAAATTCTACCTCAAGATGGCACTCTGTCATAACAAATATACAATTGTTTACAGTATCTATAGAGACAACTGTCAAACTGTAAAACAACAATGGTAACAAACTCATTTACCTTAACAATCAACTGACAACTGTCCCATTGTTTCAGGACAGCCTGTGTTACCAAGGCATTTGTTTGAGAAGCATCCTCAAACAAACCTGATCTGTTAAAATTAGTCTGAGATAAATCATTTGTTCATATAAAATATATTTTATATCAAACGCAACACAGGGGGGACTGCTAAGACGGATTCTGATGTAAGGGTGACTCCGATGTACGGGAGTTCTGATAAGAACTCTGATGTAACCCAAAGATGGATTCTGATGAAAGGTGGCTCTGATGGGGGACCTTGGTGTAAGGAGGGCTAAATAATTTTTTTAGTTTGTTTTGGAATCATATCATACTTATTCCAAGTAAAACCTATTCATTCATTTATTAATAATCTTTCTCTTTCGTTCGTTGACAGGCACAGCGACTCATTGGACTAAGTGGGTTATGCTGCCCTATTCAGGAGTTTACTAGGCAGAACAGGCAACTCTAACAGCAAAAAGAACAGCACCAAACACAGCCCCTACCAGGGGGCAGTCCTCACAGATGAAGACTACAATCAAGCAGCCGCGCTGGGTGACAGGCTGGGTCTTGGATCCAGGTAGTCTCCCCAGCCGCCCATCACACGCTAGACTGGATGCTTTGCTATGGGTCGACCGCGACAGACCCCGATCCGGACGGGGAGCATGCAGTGCGCCCAGGGCCGACAGCTCCCTCCGGCCTAGAAGGGAGTGCGATAGCTGCGGCGGTCAAATCGCTCAGCGGCCATTTTGCAGAGGTCCGCCGCTATTTTCCATTGTGGCTATGGCCATTTTTCTGTGCCCTCTGCACGTGGATCAGGCCTGTGTGTACTAGAGGGCGGTCCTGGTCGCGCTGGGGCCATTTTACCCCCCTGCACAGCTGGATCTCCCCGGGCAGCAGCTCTGGACAGCAGCAGAGGAGGAAGGACAGGAGGCGGGTGGGGCAGAGACAGCGGTGGACAGCAGCGGTAAGCACATCCTCTCCAGGGCGGGTGGTGAGTCCCTCCGGGGTGCCCCTTGTGCCCAGCCTTGCTCAGCTGTGGGGTGGGGGGTGCAGTGGTCTCCTGGCTTTGGGCCTTGATTTGGCTCCGCCAGGGTGGGTGACAGGATGGCAGCCGCTGCGGGTGCTTCCCCACCGGACCTCGTTATGCCTGCTGCCAGTGCTTCGGGGACCGCATCCCTTATAGACGCCAGGTCGACGGTCCAGGAGCCATTCGTTTTCCGGATGGAGTCACTGTGGAACCGCAGGGATGCAAAAAAACACCCCTTGCCCCCCTTCATCGGGGGAGGACTCGGACCCCGAGAGGGGCTCCTCAGCGGTGGGGATCCCCCTTGAGCTGTCGGATGGCAAGATCCCTGATGTTCCTGATAGCGGGGATGAGTCTGAGGCATCAGCTGGTGCGCACGAGAGGGCACTAGTAGACGCTCTGATCACCTCAGTGCGTGAGACCCTGCAATTGGAAGCGGGACCCTCTCGGGGTGCCCGTCCCCTTTGGGTCACATAGACTGGCCTGTGCGGCTAGGGTTTTCCCGTATGTGGATTTTCCGGATAAGTTAGTTTATAGGGCGCTGTGCGCTATCCTTTTGGGGATGAACTGTTGCAGAAGTGGGCATCACCCCCCCATGGGCATCCCCCCCATGTCCCACCTGAATAGGGTGTCCATTATCCCGGTGGAGGGCACGCTGTCCTTTAGGGACCCGGCAAAACTGTTATATAGCGAGTTGAGCACAGGTTTCCCCTGATACGTGGGTCTCGCTGATCAGCTTGTCCATGGCTTCCGTATCTGTGTGATGCAGCCCTGGACACGGCCCCCCTGACGGGACCAGACTTCTAAGAAGGCCATGGCGGACTTGCCTTTTCCAGGTTGGGCTGCTCTTCGGGCCTCCTTGGATGAGACACCTTGCTCCCAGAGACAAGGAGGAGTACAGAGTTCCGTCGCTGGCAGGGCCTCTCTTTTGCGGCCCATAGGCGTTTTTGTTCGCTCCTCGGGCAAAGGTTCGCTGCTCGTCAAAGCTCCCGTGGGGGGGACAGAAGCATCCCTGGCAGCATAAGCACGCTATATGAGAGGGCGAGGTCTTCTCCACATGTCTGGCTGCCCCCACCCGGCTCTTGGGTGGGGGGGAGTCTCCTGGCGTTCACAGACAGGGGGTCCTGTTGCGCATGCAGAACGTTCCCAAGGCTTTTTGTTCAAACCTTTTCGGGGTTCTGAAAAAGGATGGGGTCCATCCCATCCTGGATCTAAAGGACCTCAACCGCTTGGGGCGGATTCGAAGGTTCCTGATGGAGTCTGTCCGGTCGGTGGTAGGGGCCCTGCACCAGGGCGAATTCCTGGCCTCCTTCGACATCAAAGATGCATTCCTGCATGTCCCCATATGCTCCCAGCACCAGCGCTTCTGGCGTTTTGTGGTCGGGGAGGATCACTACCAGTTCGTGGCTCTCCCATTTGGCCTGGCCTCAATGCCTCGGGTCTTCACCAGGCTGCTGGCCCCAGTTCTGGCTCTACTGAGGCAGAGGGGTATCGAGGTGGTGGCGTATCTGAACAACCTTCTCCTGTGAGCGGAGTTGGCTCCAGCGCTCAGGGACAATGTGGCGTTCACCCTGCACACTCTGCAGGAGTTCGGATGGGTGATCAACCTCCCGAAGTCAGTTCTGGATCCGTCTCACCACCTGGAGTATCTGGGGCTGTTCTTGGATGCGGCCCAGGTGAAGGTTTTCCTTCCGCTAACCAAGCAGCAGACGCTTCAGTCGGCAGTTCAGTCCTTGCTGTCCCTGAAATGGGCCTCACTCTGCTTTTGCATGTGGGTCCTGGGCCTCATGGTGGCCTCCTTCGAGGCAGTCCCTTATGTTCAGTACCACACCCGGGTTCTGCAACAGGAGATTCTCCTGAGATGGGACAGGTCCCCATCTTCCCTGGATCGGGTGATCAGGATGAATCACCAGGAAAGGGCCTCTCTGCTCTGGTGGCTGCGGTCCCCGGCTCTCCTCCCCCCTTCACTGGCCAGTGATCACGATGGACGCCAGCCTGATAGGCTGGGGCGGAGTCCTGGGGCTGCTCTCAGCCCAGGGACGGTGGTCTCCGGGGAATCTCGTCTCCCGATCAATGTCCTGGAATTGTGGGCGATTTGGTGCTGCCTCTCCCATTGGACGTCGAGGCTGCATGGGTGCCCTGTCCGGATTCAGTTGGACAATGCCACGGCTGTGGCATACGTGAATTACCAGAGCGGGACGAGAAGCTCGGCTGCGGCCTCAGGGGTAGCCCTCATTCGTCAGCGCCTGGACCAAGGAGAGTGGTCCCTGCACATGGATGTGTTTCATCAGATTTGTCTGAGATGGGGTGCTCTGGACGTGGACTTGCTAGCGTCCCATCTCAATCGGAAGGTGCAGACCTTCGTGAGCAGGACAAGGGATCCCTTGGCGGATGCTCTTTAGCTCCGTGGGCTCAGTATCTTCTCAAGCTGCTTCCGCGCCTTCTGTGCAGAATAGAAGCGGAGGGTATACCGACCATTCTGGTAGCTCCAGATTGGCCAAGGAATCTTTGGTACGCCGATGTGGTACAAATGGTGGTAGATGTTCCCTGGCGGCTCCCACTTCGTGAGGATTTTCTGTCCCAGGGCCCATCTTGCATCCTGCTTTACCCACTCTGGCTTTAACGCCCTGGCTATTGAATCCCAGGTGTTGAGGGATCGAGGTGTCTCGGACATTGCCACCATGCTGAAGGCACATAAGGCCACTTCACGTAAGATTTACCACTGCACCTGGAAGGCTTACATCTCCAGGTGCGAAACCGGGGGGTGAAACCCTCCTTCCTTCGGGTTCTGGCCTTCCTACAGAAAGGTCTCGACCAGAAACTGGCTATCAAGGGTCACGTTTCTGCTCTGGCGATCCTTTTTCAGTGTCCTTTGGCGACACATTCGTTGATCCGTACTGTCATGCAGGGGGTTCGGGATGTTGCCCCCCCAAAAGCATGTCGCCTTTGACGCCATGGGACCTCAATTTGGTCCTCTCCGTGTTTCAAAAGCCGCCTTTTGAGTAAATCAGGGAAATCTCAAGGCAATTGCTTTTGCAGAAGGTGGTCTTTCGTGGTGGCTATCACAACTGCTCGGCGGGTGTCTGAGTTGGTGGCTCTATCTTGTAGGTCTCCTTATCTGGTCCTACACAAGGATAAGGCGGTCTTGCGCCCGTCACTCTTCTTTTTGCCGAAGGTGGTGTCATCTTTCCATGTCAATGAGGACATTCCTTCGCTATGCCCACGCCTTTCTCACCCTAGGGAGGTTGTTTTGCACTCCCTGGATGTTGTTCGGGCCCTGCAGGTGTATCTGGCAACCACGGCCTCCTTTCAGAGGTCGGATGCTCTCCTTGTCGTGGTGGATGGTCCGAGCCAAGGTTTGGCGGCCTCATCGGCCACTATCTCACGTTGGATTAGACAGACGGTGACCTGAGTCTATGCTGTTCAGGGTCTGGAGCCTCCTTTTCCGGTCACGGCTTACTCTACCAGGGCGATTAGCACTTCCTGGGCCTTTCGACATCAGACGTCGGTATCTCAAGTGTGCAAGGCGGCTACTTGGTCCTCTGTGCACACCTTTTCAAAGTTTTACAAAGTTGATGTGTTAGCATCCTCGGATGCTGCTTTTGGCCACAAAGTTTTCCAGGCAGCCGTGTGAGACACGTGTTGGTTCCTCACAGAGGGTTCGGTTGGGTGAACTTATGTTGTTGTTCTGTTACTCACCCCTCATTTTTGGCAATGCTTTTGGATGTCCCACTTAGTCCAAAGAGTCGCTGTGCCTGTCAACGAACGAAAGAGAAAACAAGATTTTTTGACTTACCGTAAAATCCCTTTCTCTGAGTTTGTTGACAGGCACAGCACCCACCCCTCTTGATGCTGAACTGGTTGTTACGAACTGAGCTAGCAGAGCTGAGTGGTGGGGTTATCTGCCAGCGGGGGCTGCCCCCTGGGAGGGGCTGTGTCTGGTGCTGTTCTTTTTGCTGTTAGAACTGCCTGTTCTGCCTAGTAAACTCCTGAAGAGGGCAGTATAACCCACTTAGTCCAATGAGTTGCTGTGCCTGTCAACAAACTCAGAGAAATATATATATATATATATATACACACATACGGTATCTCACAAAAGTACACCCCTCATATTTTTGTAAATATTTTATTCTTTTCATGTCACAGAAATTACACTTTGCTACAATGTAAAGTAGTGAGTGTACAGCTTGTATAACAGTGTAAATTTGCTGTCCCCTCAAAATAACTCAAAACACAACCATTAATGTCTAAACCGCTGGCAACAGAAGTGAGTACACCCCTAAGTGAAAATGTCCAAATTGGGCCCAATTAGCCATCTGCCCTCCCCAGGGTCATGTGACTGATTACTATTATAAGTGTAGCCATGTCCTCCCTTGGGAGTGGCTGGTAGTTGTGATTCACCTTATAGCTGCCCTCAATCCCACAATATATCACACATCCAAAGTCACTGAACAGGCTCACTCTTGTTTTTGTTTGTTTTATTTAGGGGATTAACTTGGATGGAAATAAGGGGTGACTGTGGGATGCCCAAAGAATTGGTTACAGGACTTTCTATATACACAACTGTATATACACTCTACTTCCTCCAGCACTTCACTTGCAGACTATTGCTACTTCACTTCTCTCCAGCGCTACACTTGAAGACTGTTACTCCTGGCCAAAATGGAAATTTATTGGGCTCACTTAACTCCTTTCTCTTCCCCGCAGCTAGCACTCAAAAAGCAGGGCCTCCGGACCACCCATTACAGGCTGGGGTCAAGGACCCCCCATGTGTAGCTTAGTATGTTGGTGCTAGCTGGGCCTTTGTTGGACTACAACTTTCAGCCCATCCCTCTTCCAGGCCACACTGGCTTGCTTTCCTCCCAGTGACACTCCTTCCCATGACTGGCTCCTGAGACCTCCACAGACTATCCACTATTCCTCACCCAGCCTGCTCCAGCCTTTCCTTCAGCTCCCAGGGTCTGCCACTCACCGACTCCAGTGTATATTTTAAATTGTTCCCAGTAGCACCTCTGCTGTTCTACTCCCTTGTGCTGCTCCAGGAATCCACTCCACCCCTGGCTGCACTCGAGCCTCCAGGCCTTAAGGTCACCCCCCCAGACTGGGGGCTCCCTCCTGGGTAGAGGCCTCCACAGCACTTCTGCTACATCTTCCACACTTCCACCAGGCGTCTCCTCCCCCTGCTGGCAGACTGCTGTCAATCCAGACTGTAGATTGGTCAGGGCTCATTGTCATACATCAGGAAGTGACACCTCCTCATCCATCCCCCTCTGCTCAAAGGGGAGGAAACTCCAAGGGATGATGCCTCCTTCCATCTCCAGCCACTCCCTGAGCCACTCCCCAGCCCAGATCAAAACATTCAGGTCTGCACCTACAGCCAGGCCTGACTAAATTTTGCCTCTCCTAGCAAAAAGACCTCACAAAAGATGCCTACACTTTGGGGGCGCTACACAAGCAGTGGCGGGCGGTGGTCTTTTCTTTGGGGGGGCAGCAAACGGCCCCCCCAGGGAGGGCAGTCGGGATATCAAAGCCCCGCACTTACCCCATCTAGGAAGCGGGTGGGTGGGCAGCGGTGTCCAGAGAGCAGATGCTTTCCTTCTCCTCCTGGTGTGGATCACGGCACAGTGCATCCCCCTTCTCCTCTTCAAAGGCATCCAATAGAATGGGTAACAGATCCACGCTTACTGATTGGCGAAGAGGTGATTCAGTGTTAGAAAAGCAAATATTCATTTGCTTTTCTAACACACGTGAGTGGGCTGCAAGCTCAATGCTCTGCGCTCAGAGTCCACTCTGTTTTGAAGGTTATTAGAGCCTATAGCGCTAATCAAGTGCTTCAAACAACCCCCCGCTGTAATTCATGCGGCCGGTTTCCTGAAAGGGGCCGGACGCATGAATTGGACGCAGTGGCCATGGATAGATTCATGCTATGCGTGAATCTATCCATTTAGCATATAAGGGGTGGCAAGGATAGAGGGGGCAGTGCCCGTGCACCCTTAATGGATGGGCCATCCCTGGTTACAAGGCTTCAGGTGTGAATGGGAAGCAGGTGTGTTAAAATTAGTGTTATCGCTCTCACTCTCTCATACTGGTCACTGGAAGTTCAACATGGCACCTCATGGCAAAGAACTCTGAGGATCTTAAAAAAAAAAAATGCTCTACATAAAGATGGCCTAAGCTATAAGAAGATTGCCAAGAGCCTGAAACTGAGCTGCAGCACGGTAGCCAAGACCATACAGCGGTTTAACAGGACACGTTCCACTCAGAACAGGCCTTGCCATGGTCAACCAAAGAAGTTGAGTGCACATGCTCAGCGTTATATCCAGAGGTTGTCTTTGGGAAATAGACGTATGAGTGCTGCCAGCATTGCTGCAGAGGTTGAAGGGGTGGAGGGGTCAGCCTGTCAGTGCTCAGACATTATGCCGCAATCTGCATCAAATTGGTCTGCATGGTTGTCGACCCAGAAGGAAGCCTCTTCTAAAGATGATGCACAAGAAAGCCCACAAACAGTTTGCTGAAGACAAGCAGACTAAGGACATGGATTACTGGAACCATGCCCTGTGGTCTGATGAGACCAAGATAAACCTATTTGGTTCAGATGGGTTCAAGCATGTGTGGCGGCAGCCAGGTGAGGAGTACAAAGACAAGTGTGTCTTGCCTACAGTCAAGCATGGTGGTGGGAGTGTCATGGTCTGGGGCTGCATGAGTGCTGCCAGCACTGGGGAGCTACAGTTTAATGAGGGAACCATGAATGCCAACATGTACTGTGACATACTGAAGCAGAGCATGATCCCCTCCCTTCAAAGACTGGAACACAGGACAATATTTCAATATGATAATGACCCCAAACACACCTCCGAGACGACCACTGCCTTGCTAAAGAAGCTGAGGGTAAAGGTAATAGACTGGCCAAGCATGTCTCCAGACCTAAACCTTCACTAATTTACATTGTAGCAAAGTGTAATTTCTTCAGTGTTGTCACATGAAAAGATATAATAAACTATTTACAAAAATGTGAGGGGTGTACTCACTTTTGTGAGATACTGTATATATATTACAGCAGATCTGATCTGTCACCAAACACATTAATGGGGGCTAAGTTCTTTCCAATGCAAAGTCAGGCAAAGGGCAGAGGAATGATCATACAAAGGACTGAACTGCCTCTAGGAAAAAAAATGTCCAATTAAAATATATGCACATTGTCAGTAGTCAACTTTAGACAAATGTGGGCAGTTAGTTATGCATTGACCAATAACAATTCTTAAAACATGTACAGAACATTTCGCAATGGGATATTTTAAAAGGTTAAACATAAAAAATGCAACAAAATAAGAAATATATACAACTTGGAATGTCTATCATCTGTCTTTCTTGAAATATGAGACTAGGAGATTGGCTGCAATAGACTAAAAAATTGGCCCTAATAGTGATATATAAGATTCACCCAGTGGGCTGCATCTTAAACTGGCTTTTCATATGTTTCTGGGAATAGGTGATAAAATATTCTCACTCTGTTTCCCCTCCAGCTATTGAGTTGGTAAGCAGCTTGAAGGATTGACAGTTGGGCAGATCTACTCTACTCATCTCCTCCCCCCTTCACTCAACATTAAGGCTACTTTCACACTGGAGCGTTTTACAGACGCTATTTAGCTAAAAATAGCGTCTGTAAAGCGCCTCAAAAGTCCCCCCCCATCCACCCCAATGTGAAAGCCCTGAGTGCTTTCACACTGGGGCGGTGCGCTTGCAGGACGTTACAAAAAGTCCTGCAAGCAGCATCTTTGGGGCGGTGAGGGGAGCGGTAATTTACCGCTCCTCTACCGCCCCTGCCATTGAAATGAATGGCAAGCGCTGCCGAAGCGGCTGCACACCGCCTCGGTAGCGCTGAGCGCCGGCACTTTTATCCCTGTTTTAACCCCTTGTGGGGGGTTAAAAGTGCCGCACACCCGCCTGCATAGCGGTGCCGTAGCGCCGCTATAACAGTGCTAAATCCCCGCTGAGACTAACGGGGATTTACCGCTACCGCCCGCCAGCCCCAGTGTGAAAGGGGCCTAACAGACACAGTTCTACCAAACTGAACATTCTTGTTTGTGGACCTACTGGCAGACAGGAGTGCCAGAGGTGGATTGTCCCTTTAATACCAATAAGCATTTTTGGGTCCTTTCCCTCCACTGCGATTCTGTAATGTTACATGAAAAGTACAACAGAGAATATGAGTTTTCAGTGCTACTCACCTGCTGTAGGTACGAAAAGCTTAAATGGAACAGTGAAGTTAATATTCAGGTGGTCATCTAATGAGGGTCAGTCCAACTTGGGCAAACACCTAGTCATCTCCTCCTACCACATTTAATAAAAATAAATAAATAAATACATCTGAATATATTCCGAAAATCCAAGTGTCTTCCAACGGCTCATGTGATACCTGAGTTCCTTTCTCTTCTACTGCAGCATTAGCTAAGGTTGAATGACTGTGTGGGCTCACAGAAAGTTGGTTTAATGGCGTTGGGTATCATTCAACCAGGAAGAGGACCAGCAACCAACCACAGAGATGGACATGGAGAGCCATCCTGAAATTCATCTTTAAGTGGCCATATTATGTCTACCGAGAAACATACCTACTTGAACTTTAAAGTGGTAGTAAACCCCAGTGGAGGCTCGTCCATTGGGGCTCCTGGGGCAGCGCCCCACCACCAGTTAGCAGAAAAAAAAAAATCACCAGTTAGCAGAAAAAAATCACAAGTTAGCAGAAAAAAAAAAATCACAAGTTAGCAGAAAAAAAAATCACCAGTTAGCAGAAAAAAAAAAAAATCACCAGTTAGCAGAAAAAAAATCACCAGTTAGCAGAAAAAGACGATTGACCACTAAAAAAAAAAAAA
>BLSH010333605.1:317685-328384 GCA_018402905.1 Glandirana rugosa | reverse complement strand
AATGTTGGATTGGGATGAAATTTGAAGAGGTGTTGAGATAGGGACTGGACAGGCCACACAAGGAACCGGAAGCACTACGACAAACAAGTGATTCCAAGAGATTGTTTGGAGACTCCCGAAGTGTCTTGTCGAGATAAATATGACTCTAATTTACTGTGTGTCCACCTGAGATAAATGTTTCATCCAGTGAAGACTTCCGTTAACCAAGGTGATCTAAAATCAATCCCCATAGTCTCATTTCCCCTGACTTATGTTTACGTACGGTGTGAAAAGTGTATAAATAAACATTTTTTTTAACTTTTGGTAAATATTAAAAGGAAGGTGAAGTGTGATATTAATGAGTTTTTGGAATCATTGAGAACATGGTTGTTGTTCAATAATAAAATTATTCCTCAAAAATACAACTTGCCTAATAATTCTGCACTCCCTGTATTTCTGCAGTCTGTCACCTTAATATGGAGTGCTGAGAGGCTTACAGATTTGTCCATGCCAGCCTTTCTCAACCAGGGTTCAGTGGAACATTATCCCAGTGACCATCCCACTAATATACCATGAGCCAGTGGCCTTGAAAAAGTTTTCATACCCCTTGACATTTTCCACATTTTGTCATTTTACAACCAAAAACATAAATTTATTTTATGTGATAGACCAACAAAAGTGGCACATAATTGTGAAGTGGAAGGAAAATTATAAATGGTTTTCAATTTTTTTTACAAATAAATATGTGAAAAGTGTGGCATGCATTTGTATTCAGTCCCCTTTACTCTGATACCCCTAACTAAAATCTAGTGGAACCAATTGCCTTCAGAAGTGACCTACTTTGTAAATAGAGTCCACCTGTGTGTCATTTAATCTCAGTATAAATAGAGCTGTTCTGTGAAGCCCTCAGAGGTTTGTTAGAGAACCTTAGTGAACAAACAGCATCACGAAGGCCAAGGAACACACCGGACAGGTCAGGGATAGAGTTGTGGAGAAGTTTAAAGTAGGGTTAGGTTGTAAAAAAAATCCCAAGCTTTGATCATCTCAAGGCACTGTACCAGGGTTGCAAAGGTGGCACTTGCGACTGGGCCCTGGCGTTCCCCCACAGTGGGGGCCCCAAGGTGACAGGAAGGGGGCCCACTGCAGAACATGTGAAAGGGTTATAAAGGGCCCTGTGATGGGAGTAAATGGCCTTAGGATCAGTGGGAAGGGCCCAATGGAAAAGGGGGCCATTTATGGTTTCTTGCACTGGGGCCTTGCCTCTGCCATGAGCGGTAGATACAGTAATTATTAGCCGGGCTTCCCTGAGCCAGGAAAGTTATTCCATGGGTTCCTCCATGTTGAATAGGTTGTGAAAGACTGCTCTATACTGTAAAGTTGGCTCTTTTTTGTGAATGTATACTGTATATGTTGTCACCTCCCATTGCATAGAGCGTCACGGTTTATTGTCATTTAAATAGCGGCACAGTGGTGTAGTGGATAGCACTTTCGCCTAGCAGCAAAAGGATCGCTGGTTCAAATCCCAACCACGTGCCTGCGTGGGTTTCCTCCGGTGCTCCGGTTTCCTCCCGCACTCCAAAGACATGATGGTAGGTTAATTAGATCCTGTCTAAATTGGCCCTACTATGTGTATGTATGAATGTGAGTTAGATTGAGTGAGTTAGATTGTAAGCTCCTTGAGGGCAGGGACTGATGTGAATGTACAATGTATATGTAAAGCGCTGCGTAAATTGACGGCGCTATATAAGTACCTGAAATAAATAAAATAAGTTAGCGTGGAGCATTATGGGAAATGCAGTGCAGCAGCCGCATTAAAGGCTGAGAGCCATTCTGGGTTAAAATGACATTTCAAAAGATGTATGAGTGTTATTCCACTCCTAACATCAGTAAGAGGAGGATGTATGAGGGCGCCAGGACATTTTTTACGCTGATCTTCTTTCTGCTTTTATGAAGTTCCTTTGCTGTCATCTTTGATTAAGTTTGTGCTTTGTCCCCATTTGATCTTTTTTAAACACCTGGGCAGCCTGTGTGCCAAGTTTGCCGGCTGCATCATACTGCATGCATCTCAGGCACACATGCTAAATCTCACTAATATCTCCGGGACTCCTGATGGATTTGCGCACATCTGAGTCTGATTTTATACCCGAGGACAGTGATTTTATGGGAAACATATCATTGCCTTTTATAGCGCCGGATAAATCTACAAATATCTCCGGCAGTTTTTAATGTTTTGTTTTTCTTGTTCATGTACAGGAGGAAGAGAGGAAATGGAAAGCTAAAATGTAAAGGTATCCTTTTCCTCATTTAGCTATGTGCCTAGGTGGAACATCTACCGCTTTGGAGGCATAGTTTAAAGTAGAACTCTTGTCAATAAATAAATAAAATTAATTTAATAGTCCAATTAAAGAAAAAGCAAAAAAATCAGCCTTTGCTGCATTACTTCCTTCATTATGAATCTGTACCCTCCAGTGCTTCTTTCCTGCCACTAGATGTCCTCAGTATTCAGGACTGAATGGCAGCCAACATCATAACACAACTTCCTTTGAGCTCAGGTGGTCATAGACCCGCCCCCAGCTTGTGACTGGACAGTGAAGGAGAAGCAGCACAGTGATGAGCTCTGTTACTCTGCTTTCTCCTCCTATCAACATGCTTCTTGTCAGTACATCAGCTCCTTGTTTTGCTTCATACTTTCACTAGGGTTGCCACATCCTCCCTTTAATCCAGGACACATATTAATTACACAAGTTCCGTGGCTGATTAAGGTGGTAATTAAACTCACTTGGTGCCTTATCTGCATTAAATTAGCCTCAGAACCTGTGTAATCCATATGTGTCCTGGATTAAAGGGATGATGTGGCAACCCTAACTTTCACATGTTGAGCTCTGCTGTACAGGGACAGCAAGTAGCTGATAATCACACTGATTGCATTTTAAAAAATACAGTTAACCTCTTGCCGCCCACATAACGTAGCGGCAAGAGGGTGGGCACTTGTATTCGTGTAAACACCGATCATAGGTGTGCACAGTCTATTGCATTAGGATGTGCACCCCAAAGCTCAAACACAGTGAAGCATAGTATTTGTATTTGTGAATGAACACAGTGAGTGAGTGCGTTCACTGTGTTCATTTAGAAAAGGATGGGGCTAGTAAATAACATATTGACTAGCTCTTTCCTCTGCTCTCCATCCTGAAACGTCAGGAGAGAAGAAGAGGGAAGCCAGCAGCACTGCGAGGGGTGGGTGGGGGGACAACATAGGGGGAAGCCAAGGCAGTAGGGGAGTTGGCACCGCACAGAGTGATGAGGGTGTGCCCAGGCACACCTGGCACACCTCCTGTCACACATCTATAACACTAATGCTCTTTTGCATCAATGTTTACCTCTGCATGGGGGTATAATGTATTTTGCAAACTTGGGGGAAAATGTCGTAAGCACATGTGTGGGTAAAAAGAGCATCAAGCACAAGAATACAAGCCCATACAGCCATTCTTTTTTTTTATAGCTGACTGTACGAGCCACCTGTGGCTCCCCGGCCACTGGAAAACTGAATTTTACGCTCGGGCACATTTGCACCTGCAAACATCATTGTGACTTTAACCTTACAGTTGGGAGGGTGACCAAATCTGATATACGTCAGGAGTCTCATATGCTCAGACCCGCATCCTAATATAATATAGAAATTAGAGTATTGTGTGAACTGAAGGAAGCTGTGTTTCTGTGATACTGATATTTCTCTGTATTTCAGTATCTAATAGAGAATACATGTTTCCCAGAAATATGTCTACTTATCTACCCCTTATTTTGTGCAGACAAGTACATCAAGATAAGAAAGCTGTCAGATATAATTTGTTGCTGTGCTGAAAAGAGAGCACTAATCACAGCTGGCGCTCCGGCCCTGGTGTTAAACATATTTCCTCACGCTCTTCCATTAGCGCTGTTTATGCCAAAACATCACTGTCCAAAATGTGTCAACCAACTCCTTGGCTCTCTCCAAATAAACGTCTTGTCACATTAACGGCCTCCTTGTTTTGTGTGTGTCGGTTACACAGAGTTAAAGTGTCTCCAGGTAAAGGCTGGATTATGAAGTCGTTTTCCGTTCAGTCCAAGGAGATGTTAGTGTTGCTTGCTTTTTGTTAAAAAAAGAACTACTGTACTGCCTTCTGTACCGATCTATGCTTCTTAAAGGGCCAGAGGCTGGGCTATTGCTTAGGTGCCATTTTCCTCCATGATGCTCTACTGTGTGGTGGGCTCCTGTTCCAGAATATGACTGTTCCTGCACCGCTTCCACCCCAGACACCTTAACATTGATCTCAGCTCCCATTCAGTCTGACTGCTCCTGGCTTTATTCCACTCACCGCAGTCTTTTCTGGCTCTGCACCACTTTCCCCGTACATCTTCTAGCTTTACTCCACTCTCCTCGTACTACTCCTGCTTCTACTCCATTCTCTCTGTACTGCTATTGGTCCTGTCTCTAACCCACTCCCCTTGCACTGTTGCTGGCTTTATTCTTCTCACTGTGCTCTTGGTTTTACCCACTTTTCCCACATTGCTTCTGGTTCTGCTCCACTCTTCTCACACTACTCCTGGCGCTACTCCTTTAGCTCTACAATGCCCTGCCCTGTCTCTACTCCACTCTCCTCACACTGCTTCTGGCTCTACTCCACTTGTCTTTCCCTGTACTGCTGCTGACTCTACTCCAGTCTCCCTGCACTGCTTCTGGCTCTACTCCACTGTTTTTGTGCTGCTCCTGGTTCTATCCCACTTTCCCTGCCTTGCATTTGGCTCTACTCTACTCTCCCTGCCAGTGTGGCTGTTGAAATTTTAGGATGGGGGGGCAGATCCCTCCCACTTCTCATAAGCCCCACCCCTTATAGTTTCCACCCCTTGTGTCAGGAGTATACAGCTCAGCATCACAGATAGGGTATACAGCATCACCAGATAGTGGTATACAACATCACCAGATAGCAGTATACAGAGCCCCAGATAACAGTATACAGAGCCCCAGATAGCAGTATACAGAGTCACCATATAGCAGTATACAGTGTCACCATATAGCAGTATACAGAGTCACCATATAGCAGTATACATAGCACCAGATAGAGGTATACAGAATCACTATATAGCAGTATACAGAGCACCAGATAGCAGTATACAGAGCCCCAGATAGCAGTATACAGAGTCACCATATAGCAGTATGCAGAGCCCCAGATAGCAGTATACAGAATCACCATATAGCAGTATACAGAGTCACCATATAGCAGTATACATAGCACTAGATAGGGGTATACAGAATCACCATATAGCAGTATACAGAGCCCCAGATAGCAGTATACAGAGTCATCATATAGCAGTATACAGAGCCCCAGATAGCAGTATACAGAGTCCCAGATAGGGTATACAGTCACCAGATAGGGTATACAGGGTCCCAGATAGGGTATACAGAGCCCCAGTTAAGGTATACAGAGTCCCAGATAGGGTATACAGAGTCCCAGATAGGGTATACAGAGCCCCAGATAGGGTATACATGGTCCCAGATGGGGTATGCAGAGCCCCAGATAGGGTATACAGAGTCCCAGATAGGGTATACAGGGTCCCAGATAGGGGTATACAGGGTCCCAGATAGTGTATACAGTCACCAGATAGGGTATACAGGGTCCCAGATAGTGTATACAGTCACCAGATAAGGGTATATACGGCCCCAGATAGTGTATACAGTCACCAGGTAGGGGTATATACGGTCCCAGATAGTGTATAGAGTCACCAGATAGGGGCATATACGGTCCCAGATAGTGTATACAGTCACCAGATAGGGGTTCTCTGCAGTTCATGCTCCATGCAGAGTATTGCACATAGTACATGTCATAGGAAGCTCCATGCAGAATATTGCACATAGTACATGTCATAGGAAGCTTCATGCAGAGTATTGCACATAGGGCATGTTTTAGTAAGCCCCATGCAGGTATTGTACATAGTGCATGTCATAGGAAGCTCCATGCAGAATATTACACATAGTACATGTCATAGGAAGCTCCATGCAGAATATTGCACATAGTAAATCCCATAGGAAGCTCCATGCAGAATATTGCACATAGCACATGTCTTAGGAAGCTCCATGTAGAATATTGCAAATAGCACGTCTTAGGAAGCTCCATGCAGAATATTGCACATAGTACATATCATAAAGAAGCTCCATGCAGAGTATTGCACATAGTACATATCAAAGGAAGCGCCATGCAGAGTATTGTACATAGGGCATGTCTTAGGAAGCTCCATGCCGAGTATTGCACATAGTACATGTCATAGGAAGCTCCATGCAGAATATTGCACATAGGAAATGACATAGGATGCTCCATGCAGAATATTGCACATAGGATATGTCATAGTAAGCTCCGTACAGAATATTGCACATAGGATATGTCATAGGAAGCTCCATGCAGAGTATTGCACATAGGACATGTCATAGGAAGCTCCATGCAGAATATTGCACATAGGATATGTCTTAGGAAGCTCCATGCAGAGTATTGCACATAGTACATGTCATAGGAAGCTCCATGCAGAGTATTGCACACAGGACATGTCTTAGTAGGCTCCATGCAGAATATTGCACATATGATATGTCATAGGAAGCTCCATGCAGAGTATTGCACATAGGATATGTCATAGGAAACTCCATGCAGAGTATTGCATATAGGATATGTCATAGGAAGCTCCATGCAGAGTATTGCATTACATACAGGGTCCCAGATAGGGTATAAAGGGTTGTCCCAGATAGTGTATACAGGCACCAGATATGGGTATATACGGTCCCAGATAGTGTATACAGGCACCAGATAGGGGTTCGCGGCCCCTACCCCCCGAACTCGGGACAAGTCTCGCACTTACCCCATCTAATAGGCAGACAGGATTGTGCAGAGTTTGGCATGCGGCCAGCGGCTGTTTGTATGCAGAGACAGCGCTTGCGGTGAGTGTGCTGAAGCCTGGAGAGGGGCTCTCTCTAATCACCATGGCCGGAAATGACGCAGAGGCTCCTCCAGATCAATCACTGCCATCATTGGACCACAGTGATTGATTGACACTACCAGGAACCAATAGGTGGCTTGAGACTTAGAGCAAAGCGCCTCAAGGCAGGATTAAACTCTGCCATTGAAGTGTGATGCCTGCAATCATGTGATTGCAATGACGTCATGCTTCCCATAGTGCACTGTGTCCGGCGCCCGAACACAGTGCACTATGTTAATTTAAACAAACCTTTTTTTTTTTTTAAAGGGGACTTTTTTTGGGGGGGGAGGGGGCAGCACCTAGGCAACCCCTATGGGCGGGCCGCCACTGCTTCCTGCACTGAATCTGTCTCTATGCTATTCTCCTCACACTGCTTCTGCCTCTACTCTCCTCTTCCTGCATTGCTTCTGTCTTTACTTCACTCTCCCCGCACCACTTATGGCTCTACCCAACTCTCTTTAGCTCTACTCCACTCTCCCTACACTGCTGCTGGTTTTACTCCACTCTTCTCACACTGCTTCTGGCCCTACTCCTCTATCCCTGTTACCTGTGCTGCTGCTGGCTCTACTCCACTCTTCCTGCACTGCATCTGACTCTACTCTATTCTCCTTGCGCTGCTTCTGCCTCTACTCTACTCTCTCCACACAACTTCTGGCTCTCTTTAGCTCTACTCCACTCTCCTTACACTACTGTTGGTTTTACTCCAGTCTTCTCACACTGCTTCTGGCTCTACTCCTCTATCCCTGCACTGCTTCTGGTTCTTCTACACTCACCCAATACAGCTTGTAGATTAACTACACTTTCCTTGATATACTCCTAGCTCTATTCTGCTCTTCCCACACTGCTTCTGATTCTACTTTACTCTCCGTGTATTGCTTCTGACTCTAATTTACTCTTCTTGCACTGATTTTAGTTTTACTCCACACTCCTGTAACTGTTGTTGACTCTACGCCACTCTCCCAACACAGCTTTTGGCTCTACTCTACTCTCTCTACACTGCTTATGGCTATACTGTACTCTTCCCACACTTCTCATGACATACTCTTTCCTTGCACTGCTTCTGGCTCTACTCAACTCTCCCCGCACTGCTTCTGGCTCTACTCCATTCTCTCTGCATGGCTTCTAGCTATACTCTACTCTTCCAACACTTCTCTACTCTTCTCACACTGCTTCTGGCTCTACTCAACTTTCCTCACACTTATTCTAGCTGTACCCCACTCTATGCTGCTCTTGGTTTTACCCTACTCTTCTCGCACCACTCCTGGCTTTACTCCACCTTACGCTGCTCTTGGTTTTACTGTACTCTTCTCTCACCGCTCCTGGATCTACTCCACTGTTCTCATGCTGCTTTTGGCTCTGCTCCACTCTCCCTGCACTGCGTCTGGCTTTAATCCATTCTCTCTGCATGGCTTTTGGCTCTACTCTTCCAACACTTACCTTGGCTCTATTCTCCTTGCACTGTTTCAGGCTCTACTCAACCCTGCACTTATCCTAGCTCTACCCTACCCTACGCTGCTCTTGGTTTTACTCTACTCTTTTCGCACTGCTCCTGGCTCTACTCCACTCTACTAATTCTGCTTTTGGCTCTGCTCCACTATCCCTGCACTGCTCCTGTCTCTACCACTCTCCTGCTACAGTGCTTAAGACTCTACTTTATTTTCTAAATATTGCTTCTGTCTCTACTTCACTCTCCCCACACTGTCCCTGGCTTTACAAACCTATCCCACACTACTCCTGGATCTATCTTTAATGACACTGCAGCTTTGCTTTGACAGCTAGTAACAAGACTCACACAAGTGAAATGGCACAAGAAGGCCTTGATTGTAGTAAGGGAGCCTTCAGTAGGATTTCACCATCCCATTCCCTATCCCTATAGTCCTAACTATCCAGTATTTCAGCTCTTTACTAATCTCAATAGGATCACTGCAGCCTGCTCCAAGAAGCAAGTTTACATCTTCTGGCCATAATGGTCCCCGATGCACAATAAAAGACTTGTACTCATCTTTTGTTCCCCTGCCAACCTGTTAGGGGGTGGATGAGGGGAAGAGGGGCAAGACGGGGGTGGCTAATTAACGAAACCTCTTATTCACCCTACATTGGCAATGCAAAGTTTAATTTTTAAATTCTGCAGGTTTATAACTAGGGATGCCTACCACCTTGTGACTATGCTGATTGTAAAAATATTGCAAAGTGCAGCAATTCACAATTTTTCATGTCTGAAGTCCCCATTGACTGTACCGTAAAACTTGATGATTTACAATAGCCATGATATGAAATGACATTTGTAGCTTAGTCACCCCTAAGGGTTCTATTTCCTACAAGATTTTCCAGTGTTTAGTACATGAAGACCAGTAAAGTGCAGTGAGATGCAAAGATCTGCTGAGATGTACATGGAATAGCAGAGAGATGGCAACCTAGGGAGTGCTAGCCGTTTATTAACATCAGCCCCCCTGCTAAGGGTACAAGAGAACGGTCGCAGTTTGTTAGGTTCTTAGTGCCATTTAATTGCCCAGTAATAAGCTTTCATAACAATAGAGTCCTTTATATAATTGGTAGAGAAATCTCCAGAGAGTAGTTATGATGGTGCCAATGCTCCTCTTGCAGACTGGTTTGTTCTAAGAGCTTGATGAGAACAGATGGTTGATATTTGTTCCCTGTCTCCATGCATAAATATAAGAGGTTATCTATGCATTAATAATTTCAGGTATAAATAGGTACTCTCATTAAAAAAATAGTTCCAGGTAGCAAGTAAATTCCTATACTGAACACAAAAATTATGTTGCTAAGCTAAATTCCAAGAGTCTACTTGTTTGACCTCAAAGTGTATCCAATCCAGCCAAAATGTTTGCTATTACAACAACAGTAAGTGAAGGGAAATCTTTCTAGCGGATCCCTGGATAGTGGTGAAAACTGGAAGGGTTCTAGCTGTCACCTGCTTGATCCAAAAGTAAAAAGAGAAGTTTGGGCGGCACTTTAAAGCCGAACCCTAGCCTCTCCTTCAGTCTTGTACAGTTGTACAGGCTCCGCTCCTGTTCTGAAATGACTTACTCTGATTTCACTGCACACTGTGAGCTTCTGCATTAGAAGCTGCAGCAATTCAAATAAAACCTTCCTCATTTCCTGGCAGGAGGACATCCAGCCCTTTTCTCTCCAGATTCACTGTTCTTGGTTCATCTCGCTCATTCAATGGATATCAGTTTTTTAAAGTCATAAAGGGTCAGAGTCACATGGGGGCATTACCTAGGGTGGGTTTCATGCAACTGCAGATTGCCTAGGACCACCCACTCTTCTAGACTAACAAGCACTCATCAAGGAATTGCAATGCTTGCTGACCCCTCCCAAAAACCCACTGCTTGCATTATGTGTTGAGGGGAGTATTATGGTAGGGTGCTGTGATGTTTACGCATTCTGCTGGCCCCCTCACCATCCATGATATGCCTGCATTGCAAAGAGAAATACAGTGATCCAGTGAAAGCGTAGGTATGACTATGTGCACTGTCCAGCCCCACCCACTTGCAGCAACTGTCAGCCTCTCATAGAGTTTGATAGCTTGCCAGCAGCAGTGCACCTGTGTCCTTCACCTGCAGCTAAACACTGGAGCCTCATGAACCGGGGCTAAAAGTAGGGCATTTTTATTTAAGGATGAAGCTGTGCCAGGAGAAATCATGATGGCACACTCATGGGCGTCCGCAGAACTTTTTCCGGGGGGGGGGGGGGGGGGGCA
>BLSH010333605.1:291411-307100 GCA_018402905.1 Glandirana rugosa | reverse complement strand
GCCGCACAGGGGTCCTGTGCCACGAAGTGGCTGTCCCCACTTGTCGGTAACCAATACCGACAAGTGGTGCACTAGCCGGCACTGCTTCAGTGTCGACTAGTGTTTACCGTGCGGGCGGCAAGCGCGCCACGTACGCGCGCTAGCCCTCACGCGACACGCACGCGCAGCCACCGTCGCACAAGGACCCCTTGTGACGGACAGTGACTGTGATCATAGTCGGCGGCCGGCCGCCGCCTATGGAACACTAGCCGACACTAGATGAAGTGTCGGCTAGTTTAGGTCACATTTGTCTCGCCATTGAGTGACAATGGTCGAGAAGAGAGGAGTGTGTCACAGGTCACACTCCTCTCTTCTCGACCTCACACTGGACACTGTGTGAGGAGAGAAGAGCTGGTAACAGTGAGTTACCGCTCTGTTTACACTGGATTTGATCGGCTGTGAAGTAGATCACAGCCGATCACAAGGTATCCGCCGCCGGCCGGCGGCTGATACTAGTGTCAGTGACAGGCAGTGTTCCCCAGGAACACGCTGCCACCGACGCGCACGCACAGCGCACTCCCGATCGCGCGCATGCACCGCGCGAACGGCGGGCGTGCCATTTGTGATCAGCTGTGACTTCGTCACGGCCGATCACGTGGTGAACAGCCATAACCAATGGCTGTTCACCCCTGTCGGTGAAGCACCGTGTCCTGGGGACACGCCGACACCGACAGAGCCGGGATGCACGCGCCCGATCGCGGCTTAAAGGGAGGACGTAATATGACGTCCACCCGGAGCAATAGCAGGTCCGCCCCGCTGTCATTTGACGGTGGGCGGACCTGAGGTGGTTAAAGTGGTACATTTTCTCAGTTTAAACATTAAATATGTTTTCTATTTTCTATTGTAAATAAATTGTGGGTTTATGAGTAGGGATGAGCCGAACACCCCCCCCCCGGTTCGGTTCGCACCAGAACATGTGAACAGGCAAAAAATTTGTGCGAACATTCGAACACCGTCAAAGTCTATGGGACCTGAACATGAAAATCAAAGTGCTCATTTTAAAGCCTTATATGCAAATTATTGCCCTAAATCATGTATGGGGCCGGGGGTCCAGACCTAAGGGACATGTATCAATTCAAAAAAAAGTTTTTAAATCTATAGTTTTTTCAGGAGCAGTGACTTTAATAATGCTTAAAGTGAAACAATAAAAACGAAATATTCCTTTAAATAATGTGCCTGGGGGGTCCCTTAGTCTGCCTGTAAAAGGGCGCACCTCTGGGATGTGTAGAACATAGCCAGAGCAAAATGACATTTGTCGCCAAAATTTTTTAAAAAATTCCCCCTAAAATCCAAACCAGACCCTCATCTGAGCATGCAACCTGGCCGGCCAGGATAGGGGGGGGGGCAAGCAAGAGCCCCCCCTGAACTGTACCAGGCTACATGCCCTCAACATGGGGAGTATGGGTGCTTTGGGGCAAGGGGGGCTCTGCGCCCCCACCCCAAAGCACCTTGCCCCCATTTTGATGGGGACAAGAGCCTCTTCCCAACAACCCTGGGCTGTGGTTGTGGGGGTGTGCGGGCCCCAATTTTTTGTTTTTTGGAAAACCAAAAACAAAAAATTAACAGCTTTTCCTCCATGGGAGGGCTCCTGCCGACTGAGCTCTCTTTGCTTTGATGTTTCATTAATAGTGAAGGGCGGGGCCATGCAGTGACGTAATTGAGTGACCCACCACTGATGACGTCACATGAAGTCAGAAGGGGATGGGGTCATCCATACATCACCCGGTGACCCCACCCTGCACTATAAATAAAACGTCAAAAGAAAGCCAGCGCAGACAGCGGCAGCCCTGACTCGGAGGAGGAGCTGTGCGCGCCCCATAATGTTCTAAATTCAACAAACGGGCGAACGCCCAATGTTTGGGTCGAACTTGCGTTCGACTCGAAACGCAGCCCCATTCCTATTTATGCGATTTGAATTCGAATGTATTCTATTTAAATTTTGAATTTCGCAAAATGGTTATATTTTATTCTATTCTATTCTATTGCTTTTTTCCTATTCTATTCTTTCCTTTTCTGTTCTATTATATTCTATTATTGTCTATTCTATTCTAATCTGTTCATTTCAAATTCAAATTTATTATATTTGAAATTTGAATTTCGGAAGAAAGCTATATTCTTTCTATTTTATTTTATTCTATTGTTCTATTCTATTATTTTAATTTCTATTTTATTCTATTCTTTCATATTCTATTCCTTTATTTTCTATCATATTTTTTTTTTTCATATTTTATTCTATTCTTTCATTTTCTATTCTATTCTGTTTTACTCTATTCTATTATATTCCTTTATTTTTTTTATTCTATTCTTATTTTCAAATTTGATTGTCCAATTCAAATTAGTTTTCAAATTCAATTTGAATTTCAGCCGTTATTTCAGATTCAATAAAATTTGTACTATTGTAATTCTGAAGGTTTGATGCATCCAAATTTCAAAATAATGGAAAAATTGGTCTGAATTTTGATTCGGAATGAAACAAACCGGGCATGTCTATCTCCCTTACATCACAGCCCTCCTCACATCAGGGTCCCTGAGCAATACTGTGCACATTGGCTGCTGGCCGGATAAAGTCCTGTATGGAGCCACATGTGGCACGTGGGACATATTTTGGAGACCTCTGATCTAGTTCACTGTAATATATGAAGGTGTTATGTTCCAAAGAAATTTACTTTATCCATTCAAAACATATAGACGATAGCAAGAAGACTGTCCTATTGCCAGTTACAAGAGAGGTAAGGGATGTGTGAACTCTCCTTGCAAGTCGAGCAACGGTGAAAGCAGAGACTACATTAAAAAATGGTGGAAAAATTAAAAATGTGTGGAATCTGTGATGTTTATGAGGATGTGACTGCTGTCTAGACATGATGAAATCATTGATACACTAGGGCCCAAGGGAGTTATGTTACTTGTGGTTGTATGGCTTACAATAAATCTGACTTAAAACATTCACAAGCTATGCCTTCAGACTTAGATGTAGATCTCAGCCTAATCACTGAAATCTCATATAAGCTTTAACATGTCAATGCCATTCAAAAGTTGTTTTCCATTTCGCTTTTACATGTTTAACTCTCATTAAAATATTGCAGGTTCATAGCACACAAATGTCCCTCATATGGTGACAAATATTTCTGCCTGAAATGAAGACAGACACAGTTTTTGTTTTATCCAGCTGTATTTACTCAGTGCAACTTATAACATCCAAGTGAAAGATATAACACCTACATGTCAGAAAAAAATTCAAAATACATTTAAAAAACAGAATCGCTCAGTTGGAAAAAGGATCACCCCCTTGTATCAGTATTTTGTTGGACCACATTTTGCTTTAATTACAGCCTTTAGTCTGTTGGGATTTGTCTCTACTAACTTTGCACATCTAGACTTTGCAATATTTGCCCACTCTTCTTTGCAGAACTGCGCAAGTTCAGCTAAATGCAATGGTGACCATTTGTAGACTGCAGTCTTCAAGTCATTCCACAGATTTCAATGGGGTTTAAGTCTAGGCTCTGTCTAGGCCATGCAAGGACATTCACCTTTTTCTCCTTTAACCACTGTGTGGTCATTGTTGCTGTGTGCTTTGGGTCACTGTCATGTTGGAAGGTAAACCTTCTTCTCATTGACATCTTTCTGGCAGAGGGGGGCAGATTTTCCTCAAGAATTGTATGGTATTTTGCCCCATTAATTTTTCTTCTAGAAAATAATCACCCACCCCTTTAAAATAATCAAATTCTGTTGCTTTGCAGCCTGAAACGAAGACAGACACAGTTTTTGTTTCATACAGCTGTGTTTACTAGTGCAACTTATAACATCCAAGTGAAAGATATAACACTGACATGTCAGAAAAAAAACCCTCAAAACAGAATCACAGACTTGGAAAAAGGATTACCCCCTTGTGACATTATTTTGTTGGACCATCTATTGCTATAATTCCAACCTTTAGTCTCTTGGGATATGTCTCTACTAACTTTGCACATCTAGAATTTGTCCACTCCTCTTTGCAGAACTGCTCAAGTACATTTAAATTTGATGGTGATTGTTTGTGGACTTCAGTCTTCAAGTCATTCCACAGATTTTCAATGGGGTTTAAGCCTATCAGTGCCCCTCAGTGCTGTCTATCATTGCCCATCAGTGCCACCTATCAGTGCAGCCTCATCACTGCCTCCTCATTAATGTCCATCGGTGCCACCTCATCAGTGCCCATCAGTGCAGTCTAGCAATGCATATCAGTGTAGCCTCATCACTGCCTTCTCATCGGTGTCCATCAGTGCCACCTCATCAGTGTCCATCAGTGCCACCTCATCAGTGTCCATCAGTCCACCTCATCAGTGTCCATCAATGCCACCTCATCAGTGCCACTCAGTGCAGTCTATTAATGTGTATCAGTGTAGCCTCATCAGTGCGCATCAATTAAGAAGAAAAATGACTTATTTGCAAAATTTTATGACAAAAAGTAAGAAAAAAATGTTTTTTTTTCAAACTTTTCAGTCTTTTTTAATTTGTTTAGCAAAAAATAAAAAAACCCTGTGGTGATTAAATACCACCAAAATAAAGCTCTATCTGTCTCAAAAAAAGAATCAATTTCATATGGGTACAGTGTTGCATGACTGCGCAATTGCCATTTAAAGTGCCCGGTATTGAAGTGGTAAATATTTCTGAATTTCTTAAGAATATTTATGAATATTCTAAATATGAATATTATGAAATGTATTTTGAATATTTCACAGCCCTTTTCTTTTCCCTTTGTCATGGTTGATTTCTGCTACACTCTCAGCAGTTGCGAGATTCTGGCATCCAAGGTGGCTGCCTAAGGCGACTATTATAGAACCCACATACTTTTAACACTGTGATGTAAAATATAATTAAAATCTAAAAATTTTAAGTTATTTAAAAAAATATATTTCTACTAAAATTAATGAGTAAAAAAACAGATGATACAAGGTCGAAATTTCCAACCAATTCTTGAGTAAATGAGGTCTCTGTATGTGACTTCATATTTCAAAGCTAACAGTAAGGTTGAAATATATTCTGTAATCTGGATGCTGCAGGACGTGTGTGTGTCCTCCAATCATCATTCTTGCATGATATTTTTTATTTGAGAAGACTGATAAGCTCAATTCTTATCTTTTCGTTTCTGCATGCTCTGCCCCTCCAGTGAGCCATGGCCATGATATTGTGAAAAGCCCTTTGGAGGTTTCACTGGGGAAAGCTTGCAGACAATCTGGAGAATTTTTTATTTTGTTGTTATAAGGTAGACTTAGGCCTGATTGGTAATTTATCTGGAGGAAGCAATGAGTTTTAAACCCATAAATAAAATCTGCATATATATGGATGTGTATAGACAAGCTTTCATAAACAGATTTTTTTTTTCTAGGGATTTTCAAAGGTCGAGAAGAAAGAAAGAAGTAATGGACAGAAACTCTCTAGAGCCTGCTTCCCGAAAGGATTCTTGTGCTGAGTTGGGAATTGTTGACTTGGTTGTCAAGACAATGCAACATGCAAAACCCCAGACAGTGAAGCTGGTTAAGTGATGAGAGTTTTATTTAAGGTTTGTGTTGACTTACCTATGGCAGCCATTCTTAACCTTTTTTAACATGGAGGAACCCTTGAAATAACTTTCCGGGTTTGTATCCACACAGCTCATGGTCCATTAATGTGATTATCACTGGGAAGAAAGTGGGAAGAGTCCCTCCCTTACAGATAGCTAAAAGATTGTTGTTTTTAGGGGTTACTTATCTGAGAGTGAGAAATTGTTCTTTGCTCAAGGAACTAGCAACCTCTGGAGGAACCCTAAGGTTCCATGGTTCCCTAGTTGAGAAAGGCTAATATATAGTATTAAAGCAGAACTCTAGCAAATAAAAACCCCTCTTCCCCGCTACACCCCCATTGCTTTTTTAAAAATTCCCTTTACGCTAACTTCAATTTCAGGAGTCTTCTAGCTGGTCATGTGATGGAAAAAAGGTTGACCGCACTCCAAATATGGGAAAGTTCAATGAACTTAATTGAAATCTTCCATATAGTGCAAACATTGACATCACAGCTCCGGGTCAAGGGAACAGCAGTTAAAGTGGTAGTAAACCCTCCACTCATTTTGAACCAAGGAAGCTGCCATCTTGGCCTCTGTTTAATCTACAACTGCCATGATGCTGCACATGTGATCAGCTATGACACCAGCCATTGGATGGTTTGACAGTTTGGTTTAGAGAACAACCAATGGGAGTGTTACATTTCCGGCACATTCCGGAAATGTAACTGGTTTTTAAACTGTTAAATGTATGGGTTTACTACCGCTTTAACGCATTTCACGCAGAATGCGCTTAAAGTGGTTGTAAAGGCTCAAGATTTTTTACCTTCATGCGTTCTGTCCAAATATCACTTTAATAATATCCTGAGCTGAGAAATTGTGGGCTCACCTTGAGATGTGTTCATTCTACATTGAGCTGGTCGTGTAATGTCTTTGGGTTTTCTTCCTCTTCTCCTTACAGCAGCATTGTATGGTCTTCAATATTGGAGGAAGCAGCACTAACGTTATGATGTCAGAACAGCTTTCTGCAGTACGCTGCTAGCCCAGGCCGAAGTAGTGACGAACCCCCAGAGGGTGTGTCCATGACATCACAAGAAATAGTTTTAAAGGCTAAGTTCACCTCTTCCATAAAATAGTCTTTGCAGTCAAGGGGCCCCAGTAGGTATTAAAAAACTGTGTAGCTTTGTAAAATGGTCATTTGGATCCCCTTCTTCCCCAGAAGCCTGGCTGAAAAACTCCCAATTAGCCACTCCATGTCCTGTCTTGTTGCTAGGACATGAAAACCATTGGTCGCTCACTTCCAGCATTACAGGAGTGAAAAACAACAGTTTTTTAACAGGTCCTAGGAATAAAAACTAATGAATATTTTACAAAGCTACACAGTTTTTTTATACATACTGGGGCCTCTCGACTGCATGGGGTATTTTATGGAAAAGGTGAACTTAGCCTTTAGATGATGCAAGCTGGTATATTATCCTGGAAATGGGCTGATGCTTGACCTTGTAGTAGTGAGTCTGTAGAGGACGCCAGCAAGGAAAAGATGAGTATTGCAGTGAAAAGTAATTTATTTTTTTTACAATTCTGGGCTACTTATTAAAAAAGTTCAATTTTAAATTCCAACTCCTGTGTTCAATGTTAGTTTCCACTAATGATGATGATGCTGGACAAGAAGCAAAACTTGAGGAGTAATGCAGTGTGATGGAAATGGTAAGTAAAGCACATGCATCTTAGTTTTGCTCACAGCAGGGAAAAGTATTGTAAAGTTTAAGAAACACTTCAATTGGGCTTTATAGAACAATGAGGGGCAACAAATAAATTAAATCATTAAATTGCTAATGATATCCCTGACACTTTGTGCCTAATGGCCATCTCCACCTTTAGAAACCGGTATTTAGGGTGTAACATGTTGCTAAGTGCCCCAACCCTCACCCTTTTGGCCTTAATATCTCATCATCAATAAAATACATAAAATGTGCACGTATATGCAATATATATATATATATATATATATATTCATGTGAAAACACTGAAGAAATGACACTTTGCTACAATGTAAAGTAGTGAGTGTACAGTTTGTATAACAGTGTAAATTTGCTGTCCCCTCAAAATATCTCAACACACAGCCATTAATGTATAAACCACTGGCAACAAAAGTGAGTACACCCCTAAGTGAAAATGTCCAAATTGGGCCCAATTAGCCATTTTCCCTTCCCGCTGTCATGTGACTCGTTAGTGTTACAAGGTCTCAGGCGTGAATGGGGAGCAGGCGTGTTAAATTGGGTATTATAGCCCTCACTCTCTCATACTGGTCACTGGAAGTTCAACATGGAACCTCATGGTAAAGAACTCTCTGAAGATCTGAAAAAAAGAATTTTTGCTCTACATAAAGATGGCCTAGGCTATAAGAAGATTACCAAGACCGTGAAAGTGAAGTGCAGCATGGTGGCCAAAACCATACAGCGGTTTAACAGGACAGGTTCCACTCAGAACCGGCCTCGCCATGGTCGACCACAGGAGTTGAGTGCACATGCTCAGAGTCATATCCAGAGGTTGTCAGGAAATAGAGCTATGTGTGCTGCAAGCATTGCTGCAGAGATTTAAGGGGTGAGGAGTCAGCCTGTCAGTGCTCAGACCATATGCCGCACACTGCATCAAATTGGTCTGCATGGCTGTTGCCCCAGAAAGAAGGCTCTTCTAAAGATTATGCACAAGAAAGCACGGAAACAGTTTGCTGAAGACAAGCAGAATAAGGACATGGATTACTGTAACCATGTTCTGTGATCTGATGAGACCAAGATAAACTTATTTGGATCAGATGGTTTCAAGCGTGTGGCCGCAACCAGCTGAGGAGTACAAAGACAAGTGTGCCTACAATCAAGCATGGTGGTGGGAGTGTCATGGTCTGGGGCTGCATGAGTGCTACTGGCACTGGGGAGCTACAGTTCATTGAGGGAACCATGAATGCCAACATGTACTGTGACATACTGAAGCAGAGCATGATCCCCTCCCTTCAGAAACTGGGCCACAGGGCAGTATTCCAACATGATAATGACCCCAAACACACCTCCAAGACAACCACTGCCTTGCTAAAGAAGCTGAGGGTAAAGGGGATGGACTGGCCAAGCATGTCTCCAGTCCTAAACCCTATTGAGCATCTGTGGGGCATCCCCAAACAGAAGGTGGAGGAGTGCAAGGTCTCAAACATCCACCAGCTCAGTTATGTCATCATGGAGGAGGGGAAGAGGACTCTGGTGAGCTCCATGTCCAATAGGGTTAAGGCAGTGCTGGAAAATAATGGCGGCCACACAAAATATTGACATTTTGGGCCAAATTTGGACATTTTCGCTTAGAGGTTTACTCACTTTTGTTGCCAGCAGTTTAGACATTAATGGCTGTGTGTTGAGTTATTTTTAGGGGACAGCAAATTAACACTGTTATACAAGCTGTACACTCACTACTTTACATTGTAGCAAAGTGTCATTTCTTCAGTGTTGTCACATGAAAAGATATAATAAAATATTTACAAAAATGTGAGGGGTGTACTCACTTTTGTGAAATACTGTATTATACATATATATGTATATAGATAGATGGGCATAGGCATGTGTGTTTACATCATAGAAGGCTTTGGTAAATAACCTTAAAGATAGAAAGCTCTGCTATAGCCTCTGGCTTTCCAATGTGTACTTTTTAGCCTCAGACCAGCTTGTTCCCTTCCTCAACAACTTTGCAAATATTAGTAGACAAACCTGATATGTATGTTGAAATAAAACAACGCCTCTTGTGTGCTGATTGACTTTGTAATATTGTCTTGTAAAATGAGATGATATCAGATGTTTTCCGAATTTGTTCACCGGGAGCTCCGCTAATTAAAACCTTACAGATAGTGCGTCGTTATCGCAAATCAATGCCATCACTGTGCCATCTCTGTGGACCCGGAGACTCAGCATGGTCTGGATATAATATTTACAGTGCGAGATAATGTTGTGCTTTACACACTGACTCTGAAGACTTAACAGAACTTCCGAATTGCTGATTACATTGTTTATTTAAAAATTAATTAAAACTTTGTATGTGTGACGGTAATTAATTATGGGTGACATTGGAGCGGAGAATTGTAGGATGAAGAAATATCAATCTGATACTGGGCAGTCACGGGGCTTGTATGTGAAGCTTTATTCTTCCATTATTTTGTAGGCACTAGACCTTTTGCCCAGTAAAAGTTTGCAAATTCTCTTTGTGTCTGCTTGGGTTTCCTCTGAGCATTCGGGTTTCCTCCCATACCCCAAAGATAGGCAGGGAGGCTAATTGGCTCATTTCCAAACTGGTATGTTTAGGTATGGGGATAGGGACCTTGGATTGTAAACTCCTTCAGGGCAGTGAATGTACGGAACGTAAAATGCTACATATATTGTTGGCGTTATATATTAACTCGTAATAGCTATGGTATACCATCAGTAGACACCTATAGCTGTTGTAGGAGTAACACCATGATGGTGGTGTTTTGGCTACAGTTGTTTTGCTCAAGTTGAGGGAACTAGACATGTGTAGAACAGAATTCGAATAGATTGGAAATTTCCAAATTCGGTGGAATTGAGCTCAATTCGACCAAATTCAGAAAATTTCAATCAATTTGAATTCAAATTGAAAACAAACTTATTCTATTTGAAAATTCGAATTTTGGAAGATGGTTATATTCAATTTACTCCAGTATTTCAAGAGACAAGAATGTATATAAACTAGGCCCTCTACAACACATAAAGTGTACAGCCACGTAGTGCCAACTCTATATAAAAATAGTAAGAGAAGACAAAGTAAAGGACTTTAGTGTGTTAATGGTCACCTCTGGGTACAAAAAACTGAGAAAGAACCTCAATTATAACATATATCAAAAGTTTTTATTCAACATGGAAAGTATTATTTTTCTACACAAACATACACACGTATAAAAGATTACATAGTTTGTCCATAAATACATAAAGCCAATAAATTCAGGAGAATAAATTGCTAACATTTTTTGCGTTTTTTTGTATCCGCTTCTTCAGAGCTTCTTATGACACCTGGTTGCAATACATACATGTCAATAAAAAGAAAGAAAACAATTGGTGTACATATATCTATGCAAATACATAATTGCATACAGGAAAAAGATTCAACGTACTGTCCTCAAAGTATGCAAGTGAGAAAAAAAAAACTAAGAAAACTGTACAGTTACCCAGGAGTAGTCAAGAAAGTCAGGACTGGGGGGAGACCAAGAGAGAGAAGGACTGGCATCCATGTGGCCACCGATCACCAGTAAAGCTAATGCCCCTGTTAATGTCCCATGCAATAGCATCAGCAAGTCTGAGGGATATCCACTTAATAGGGAAAGAAAGTGCCACAACCAATCATTTTTGCACTATAAGATAGAATCACATAAAAAAAACTTCTTTGCAAAATAGGAAGGGCCCAAGAGATATACAGTGAGGAAAATAAATATTTGAACACCCTGCTATTTTGCAAGTTCTCCCACTTAAAAATCATTGAGGGGTCTGAAATTGTCATCGTAGGTGCATGTCCACTGTGAGAGACATAATCTAAAAAAAAAAATCCAGAAATCACAATATATTATTTTTAAACTATTTATTTGTATGATACAGCTGCAAATAAGTATTTGAACACCTGTCAATCAGCTAGAATTCTGACCCTCAAAGACCTGTTAGTCTGCCTTTAAAATGTCCACCTCCACTACATTTATTATCCTAAATTAGATGCACCTGTTTGAGGTCGTTAGCTGCATAAAGACACCTGTCCACCCCATACAATCAGTAAGAATCCAACTACTAACATGGCCAAGACCAAAGAGCTGTCCAAAGACACTAGAGACAAAATTGTACACCTCCACAAGGCTGGAAAGGGCTACGGGGAAATTGTCAAGCAGCTTGGTGAAAAAAGGTCCACTGTTGGAGCAATCATTAGAAAATGGAAGAGGCTAAACATGACTGTCAATCTCCCTCGGACTGGGGCTCCATGCAAGATCTCACCTCGTGGGGTCTCAATGATCCTAAGGAAGGTGAGAAATCAGCCCAGAACTACACGGGAGGAGCTAATCAATGACCTGAAAAGAGCTGGGACCACCGTTTCCAAGGTTACTGTTGGTAATACACTAAGACGTCATGGTTTGAAATCATGCATGGCACGGAAGGTTCCCCTGCTTAAACCAGCACATGTCCAGGCACGTCTTAAGTTTGCCAATGACCATTTGGATGATCCAGAGGAGTCATGGGAGAAAGTCATATGGTCAGATGAGACCAAAATAGAACTTTTGGGTCATAATTCCAATAAACGTGTTTGGAGGAAGAAGAATGATGAGTACCATCCCAAGAACACCATCTCTACTGTGAAGCATGGGGGTGGTAGCATCATGCTTTGGGGGTGTTTTTCTGCACATGGGACAGGGCGACTGCACTGTATTAAGGAGAGGATGACCGGGGCCATGTATTGCGAGATTTTGGGGAACAACCTCCTTCCCTCAGTTAGAGCATTGAAGATGGATCGAGGCTGGGTCTTCCAACATGACAATGACCCGAAGCACACAGCCAGGATAACCAAGGAGTGAGTGGCTCTGTAAGAAGCATATCAAGGTTCTGTCGTGGCCTTGCCAGTCTCCAGACCTAAACCCAATAGAGAATCTTTGGAGGGAGCTCAAACTCTGTGTTTCTCAGCAACAGGCCAGAAACCTGACTGATCTAGAGAAGATCTGTGTGGAGGAGTGGGCCAAAGTCCCTACTGCAGTGGTGTAAACCTGGTGAAAACTACAGGAAACGTTTGACCTCTGTAATTGCAAACAAAGGCTACTGTACCAAATATTAACATTGACTTTCTCAGGTGTTCAAATACTTATTTGCAGCTGTATCATACAAATAAATAGTTTAAAAATCATACATTGTGATTTCTGGATTTTTTTTTTTAGATTATGTCTCTCACAGTGGACATGCACCTACGATGACAATTTCAGACCCCTCCATGATTTCTAAGTGAGAGAACTTGCAAAATAGCAGGGTGTTCAAATACTTATTTTCCTCACTATACTGTATATCAATACCTTTCATCTCGACTGCACGCATTCCCATGTGGTTCAAAATGCAGGAGGGAGACTGGTAATAGGGACAATTGCTAACAGGGGATCTCCGGACCCACATCTAATAGGCAAGGTCACCAGTATCCAGATATATCCAGAATACAACCCTACAGAGGGAAAACAATGTGGTCCCTTTAAAAGTCAGACCCCATATATAATCAAAAACAGTGCTAGAGATGGAAACATACCCATAAGGGTATAAATATCAAAGCAGCTTACCTACCTAGATATATAAGACAGTGCAACACATGCACTGGTAGAACGGAATCAACTCAAGGACATACACATCTGATGGGCAATACACATCTGCCGTCCTGTCTCTTGGTCTCCTGAGGAAGCCCACAGGATGCTGGGTGGATCCTCTCTTCATCCGCCAAAAACTTCATCCATACAATTTAAAAATGACCACCAATGGTCCCAATTGGAGGGGTCCCCCACGGGTTCAGCGTTCAAACAAAACCGCCAGCACTCAAATAGGAGGGAATGTGAACGCCCATCGAGCATGAGGGCACTCCCACTGGTCAGGCATCCACCTACCGGGCACACATTCGATGTCTCCAGAAGTCCGGCGCCCACCGCCCAGAACTGGAAATGCGCTCCAAGGGATTGCGCCTCCCACAGAGAGGGGCGACCCCCAAACAGGAGTGCATGGAGAGAGAGGGGAAGCCGCATCATGCCACAATCACGCCAGCCAACCAGGAAAGTACACCAGGCGTTTTTACCGCAATTCATCAGACAACAATCGCTGCAAAATTGCGCCGTGATTAGTGTGCTGCTGGAAGTGATGGGAATCGCATGGGCGTCCCGTGATTTGCCGTGATTCGGGTTCGCGGACAGAATCGCTGCAATTTTGCCTGCTATCCGGGATGCCTAGATATGATTGGAGCCTTACAGGGTGATCGTGTACAATCACTTTCAGTAGCATTTTTGGTTTGTGGTGCTCAGATGCAATGTAGTTCCGCTTTATGTCCATGGAAGGAATGGCTTTGTTTTTGGGGAAAAAAAAGAAAAAAAGAAACTTTTGATGACCTTTCTCTAAAGTTAGACATTCCAGCAGTGAGTAAGTCATTCTGTTTGAAAACGGATCTACATTTGCCACATGCTGTAATTAAATGTATGCAGGACAAGAACCCAGGACAGAATATGCTGGCAGGCTCACTAAAATAAACACATGAGATAAAAGACTACATGACAGGACATAAAACTGTGCGTTCTGCACTCTTCCAGATTGCCACTTCTGCTTCCTTTAAGCTTCAATTTGGGTTACTTTTATTGATTTAAAATAGCTGCGGTCTTGATGCTCCAAAATTGTCAAGGGACTTCCGAGCAATAATATAAAATATATGAATTAGAGAGGCTGGAAATGCAGCGATTCAAATGTGTGTTTGGAAAGGGCTAGAATTGCATAATTGAGCAGTTACACAGTCGCTTTATCTGTGAAGAGGACAAGAGCGGCCTGTGGTTAATATCTAGCTTTAATAAAGAGATAAATAGGAAAATGGTAGCGGCTTAAAGGGGAATTTTCTACTGCGCCTGTGCTTTGTTCACTTTACTTACTAAACCCACACCAGTAAAATCAGTCTGTATATGCAGTAAAGCATGCTTGTTATACTCACTGTGGAACCTAAGGGGTTAAAGTGATTGTAAACGATCACCTTGTAAAACAACCCATTCAGTTTAAAGCAAAACATATTTGTATGGATTAAATAAATACTTTTCCCCCCTTCTTGTTTATAAATGATCACATTCCCTCTGTTCTCAGCTGCATAAAGAGCTGGGGGAGGAGAAGCGGTAGCACACTGATCTTTACAGGGAATGGCTGTGCAGCGGGGGGCGTGTCAGGACATGTCTGATTATATGAGGAGAGCATACTGAGTTCCCAGCATAACTAGAGAACTGACCATGGTGTGTTCTCCTACTTAGTGTGGTCAGTTTTTATTGGAAAGCAGAAGGGCTGGCAGGAACACCAGGGATTTCACATAAAGGAAGCAATACAAAGAGAACAGGATACTTTCTCATACAGCTTCATGATAGGGGAAACTCTACATATGCTCAGTTTGGTGTATTTTGCTAGAGAGTTTTTTCTTTGTAAGGGTGCATGTGATCAGCACAGGACCAATCATCACTGTCCAGACAGAGGGTCAGGTGTCATGCAGCCTCCTAGGACAATCAGAGGAGAATGATTACTCCTCCTACAAGCTTTAACCAGACACAGATAGAAGTCACAAGACTGCTCTAACTGCTGATGAGAAAAGGTATTTAGCAGTTTATATTTATTACAATAATTGAATTTCCATGTTCTGTGTACTGTGGGAGACCAGATATAGTGAAGGCAGGGTCCTGGGTTTAGTAACACTTTAACCAATTGCCGACCGCCGATCGGCATCTGACGGCGACAAGGTGGCTCTATTGCGCAAATCGCCGTCATATGACGGCGGCTGCGGGATCGAGCCTAGTGAGCATGCGCGCGCCGCCGGAGGCACGCCCGCGCGCTTACTGTGTTCGGGGAGGGCCAGGGAGCGGGTGCGGCGGAGTCGAACTCCGCCGGCCACCCGCGATGCCCCCCCCGGAGTGAAAGAACGGAGGTCCGTGTAAGTAAACACGGACCTCCGTTCTGTGAGGGGGGAAGGGCTGTGATCACAGCCTTCCTGTACATGGAGGCTGTGACCACTTCCCTTCCCCAGCTAGGGCAGTCCCCACACAGTTAGAACACACCCAGGGAACACAGTTAACCCTTAGAGCGCCCCCTGCAGGTTAACCCCTTCACTGCCAATGGCATTTACACAGTAATCAGTGAATTTTTATAGCACTGATCGCTGTATAAATGCCAATGGTCCCAAAAAAGTGTCAAAATGGTCCGACATGTCCGCTGAAATATCGCAGTACCACTAAAAATCGCAGATCGCCGCCATTACTAGTAAAAAATAAAAACCCCAAAAATGAATTCTCATCATCCGTAAACGCGACCACTTTTGCGCAAACCAATCAATAAACGCCGATTGTGATTTTTTTTAT
>BLSH010333605.1:257220-291401 GCA_018402905.1 Glandirana rugosa | reverse complement strand
TGTTTATCTCGAAAGAAAACCACCATAAACTAGTGGTGACGCAGTAAAGACTAGCGGCGATATTTGTTTTCGTCTCGCTGTTAAAGAATATAAATCGGCCAAAACCGATGAAAAAAATGTTTTTTTATTTTTTTTTTTGGATTTGTATTTTAGCAAAAAGTAAGAAATTTGGGTTTTTTTGCAAAATTGTCGCTCTGCTTTTGTTTATAGCGGCGATCAGAAATGACGCAGTGGTGATCAAATACCACCAAAAGAAAGCTCTATTTGTGGGAAAAAAAGGACGCAAATTTAGTTTGGGTACAACGTCGCACGAACGCGCAATTTTCAGTTAAAGCGACGCAGTGCCGAATCGCAAAAAGGGCTCCGGTCCTAAAGTGTGAAATCCTTCCGGGGCTGAAGTGGTTAAAGCCCTGCTCCAACTGTTAAAAATGCATTTCCCCCACAGTGTAAAAACTGAAAAAAGCATCTTTGACCACAATACTGCTTCTCCTGTTCTCCAAAGATTTACCACTCTCGGATCCCACGCCACTGCTCTTCAGGGTTGATTGTCATACAGCATTTTCCAGCCCATGTTCTGTAGACCCAGTCCATCGTAGACACATACCCTGGGCATGAGCTTAATGTACTCCTGGTCAGCACTGTCTTCATGTATTAAAGTGTGAGAAAGAAGGGCCATCCACCACTGTCGCTGAGAAAGAAAAGGAAGGTGCTCCTGACATCACTGGACAGCCTGAAGAAAAAAAGGTTTTATAAGTATGGTAGCGGAGGGGGCTTCAGGGAGAGAAGAGGAAGGGTAAGGGTTGGGTCTGTACAAAATTCTGGAGATGGGCTTTAATGTACATAGTCCTCTGGAAAAGCCGAGACAATGGTATACATCAGCAAGGTGTATATTTATTTGTTAGGCATTGATGGGCAGATGTTTGGCCATCAAACTCACCAGTAAGAATATGAAAAATCACATATATAAAATATATATACATTGTGTTATTGCTATGATTGATTTATTGTACTTTTGTACTAATATTGTATTGTTCTATGCAGCTTGACCTCTTTTGTCTGGTTCCTGAATAAGACCGAAAAACTGGTGAAACACGATGACCTTATAGACAGCAGGCTAAACGCATGTTATTCATATTGGATGATTTACCCTTGTGTAAATATATGTGATTGTATGTATTTCCAATGAGCTACATATAGCTGATTAGTAGGAAATCTTCTCCCTATACGTTTGGGGCAAGATACCCTAATTTTTATATATTTTTAACTTTGTATAATAAAGATTATCTTTTATTTTAGTAAGCAATAGTCTCCACTGTTTTGCCGCTATAGTTTGCTACTGTAGGTTACTGGAGGTTTTTACTATGGTATATATTATTATTATTATCCAGGATTTATATAGCGCCGACAGTTTGCTTGCTCCCATTTGCCTCCAAGCATCTTGAATGCCTTGTCCACAACCTTATGAGTTGCTACCTCACTGACAATGCTTTACAACATTAGGGCAGACAGTACAATTACAATACACTTCAATACAGGAGGAATCAGAGGGCCCTGCTCATTAGAGCTTACAATCTATGAGGGAGGGTCAAGTGATATGAAAGGGTAATAACTGTGGGGGATGAGCTGATGAAGAAAATAAAAGTGTAGTTGTTAGGTGGAGGCAGGATAGGCTTCTCTAAAGAGAAAAGTTTTCAGGGATCGCCTAAAAGTGGATAGATTTGGAGACAGCCTGACAGATTGGGGTAGGGAATTCCAGAGGATGGGAGATGTTCAGGAGAAGTCCTGGGGGGGGGCGAATATGGGAGGAGGTGATGAGGGAGCTGGAGAGCAGGAGGTCCTGGGAGGAATGAAGAGGACAATTAAGTTGGTATTTTGAGACTAGGTTAGTGATATAGTTGGGGGCACAGTTGTGGATGGCTTTGTAATTTATTGTTAGTATTTTAAATTTAATTTGTTGGGCGAGTGGCAGCCAATGGAGGGATTGGCAGAGAGGGGTAGCAGACGCTGAGCAGTTTGTAAGATGAATAAGTCTGGCAGCAGCATTCATGATGGACTGAAGAGGGGATAGTCTATTCAAAGGTAAGCAAATGAGGAGGGAGTTGCAGTTATCAAAGCGAGAGATAACCGCGGAGTGAAGTAGAAACTTTGTGGTTTCATTGGTTAGGAAAGGACGTAGTTTAGAGATGTTGTGTAGGTTGAGGTGGCAAGCTTTGGTAAGTGATTGGATATTGGGCCAAATGGAGAGTTCGGAGTCCAGGATAACACCTAGCACCCTGGCATGTGGGGATGGGTGGATGGTTGTGCCATTGCTCTTGACAGAGAAGTCAGGGGAAGAGGCACGTGGGGGAGGAAATATTATGAGCTTGGTTTTGGACAAGTTGAGTTTGAGGAAGTGGTGTGACATCCGGACAGATAGGTCTGTTAGTAAGTTAGTAATGCGTGAGGAGACTGATGGAGTAAGCTGAGGGGTGGAGAGATAGATTTGGGTGTCGTCAGGGTCAGTGTTGCTAACCGCCAGTATTTTTACTGGCAGCCAGTAAAAACAGACATTTTTCTCCTGCCAGTAAATGCCAGTAAAAGGAAAGGATTGCCAGTTAAAAATATAGTTGTGACGCTCGGCTCAGCACTGCACATGCACAGTTCTGGTTTTGAGCCAGCCGAGATCATCCAAGTGCATGCTAAAGTGTGTTTGGGCAGTGCAGGTGGGGGGCTGGCCTGGTGGAGGCAGTGCCCGAGCATGTCGTGTGATGCAAGGAGGCCGAGAGGAACAGCCAGAGCCTCATGTACATGTCTGTGGTCTGGGAGCGAGGTAAGCCGGGAGCGGGACCATTGGTGCTGTTTGGACTGCAGTGGACCGAAGGGACATACTGGCGTGGAGAGAGACTGTCACTGTGACGTGTCTTGTTCATGAGATGCTGCTGTCAGTGTCACTCTGAGAATCAATTTCATGTGTGTGCCGCCCATTCTAATTTCTTGCCCTTATCATTTCTGTCCCTGAGCTACTTACTATTTTTATTTTACTATAAGTAAAATATGAAATATATGTTTGGCCTTAATATCTACCTTAAATCACATTGCTAATTGCATTTTGTACTTGTTTGTAGTCTAAGTACTGGCATTTGCGCTTAAATCTGTAATATTATAAATTTTGGAAATGCCAGTAAAAACAGTGCTGTGCCAGTAAATTTTGGGTGTCATGTCAGTAAATTTCATTCTAGTAGGTTGGCAACACTGGTTCGCGTAGAAATGATATTGAAAGCCATGGGAAGCTGACCCAGGGAAGAGGTGTATATTGAAAATAAGAGAGGTCCAAGAACAGAACCTTGGGGGACACACCGACAGAGAAGGGAAGAGGAGAGGAGGAAGTAGAATTGTAAGTGACACTGAAGGTGTGTTGGGATAGGTAGGATGAGAGCCACCGAAGAGCATTGTCACCGAGACCGAGGGAGTAAAGTATTTTGAGGAGGAGGGGGAGAGGGGGGGGTCAAATGTATCAAAGGCAGCAGAAATGTCCAGAAGTAGGAGTACAGAATAGTGTCCATTGGTTTTTATATATCTAGTTTTTCCTAATATTTATCTGTTGTGTGCAGAGGAATACAGCCAGTAAGAGTCAACACTTTTTGCCCATTACAGCCTTAATGATGAATATCATTCAGGCAGCTGGAGAATGGCTCTTAGTGCCCCTGCTCCCCATAACAACACTGTACCCAGGGCACTGCCCCTTTCAACCCCCCCTCCCCCCTCTGCCCCTCTGTCCTTGGCCCTGGTGGGGAGGGGGTGGGAAAATGGTATTGAGGTGGAGAGATTAAAGCAAATCTGGTGTCTGAATGTGCAAACCTCCTCAAGGAATTCTGTAAGTGATTTATAAAGAATCTTTTTTAAAGAGAATTCAATAAAGGAAATTCCAAAAAATTCTAATGTATGCAAAGTAAAAGGCTGGTTGCTTGCACCTGCATTTTTTGGATGCAAAGATTATCCTAAAGCCTAGAGTACTGGGAGGTCAGTCAACGTGGGGCCAACCAAATTGCTGCTGAGCCCTGTAATGATGTAGAGGTTGTAAGAAGGAACCAAGGTCTACAGCAGGGATCAAAGACATCAGACACTAGTATAAATGTTGAATGCAGTAGAGCAACCTTTCTCAACCTTTTCAAAACAGAGGAACCCTTGAAATAACATTCCGGTCTCTGGGAACCCCTGAAAAGTGCAAATACTACAACATACTACAATGATGCATTAGTGTGATGGTCAGTGGGAAGAATGCTCCTAACAGTTGTGGTCATTGGGAAAAATACCCCCCTTACAGATAGCTAAAAAGATCAATGGTGCCAGTGGGAACTCATCTGAGAAGCAGAAACTGCTCATCGCTCAAGGAACCCCTATCAACCTCTGGAGCAGCCTTTCTCAACCTTTTCAACACTGAGGAACCCTTGAACTAATTGTCCGATCTCGGGGAACCCCTGCTAAAAATTTAAAATCTACAACTCATGATACATTAGTGTGATGGTCAGTGGGAAGAATGCTCCTTACACTTGTGGTCATTGGGAAGAATTACCCCCTTACAGATAGCTAAAAAGATCAATGATGTCGTTGGGAATTTATCTGAGAGGTAGAAATTTACCATTGCTCAAGGAACCCCTAGCAACCTCTGGAGGAACCCTAGGGTTCCACGGAACCCTGGTTGAGAAACCCTGCTGTGGAGGAACCCTAGGGTTCCATGGAACCCTGGTTGAGAAACCCTGTTGTAGAGGGTTATGGAGGCCACAGCACTGGGACAGAGGAAAGTTTTGGTGCATGGGCCACTAAGAATGAGTATTTCATCCTCAAAGTTTACTACAGAAAAAAAATATCAGTTTTCTTACAGAAGTACAATTAATTTTGCTTCCCCTGCCAGCACTGATTTGGCAGTCTACCAACTTTCCAGAGAGCGTACGCAGGGGAGAGAGAAACGTGAGGAGACCGAAATTGAACAACTTCATTGTTTCTCTTGTCAATTTAAGTTGAATTGCTTCCCGGTGTCTCCAGAATAGATGAAGGCCCCTGCACCTTAAGGAAATGCAGCCCTGACTGCTGGAAACATTTAGATATTGGGAAGACTTAAGGAGTTTGTTACTCTCCTTTAAACTGCCCTAAAGGAGCAAGGTAAAAGGTCAAGATTGGACAAGGTCAAAAATGGGTGTGGAAGTTTTAAAGATCCTAAAAGGGGCAAAGGATGGGTCACTGACCTCTTTGGTGACAGGCCAATTCCCACCTGCCCTCCTGATTTCAAGATTTGTCACCATTTTATTGGAGGCTTCTTACCTCGTGAGTGGTAAATCGCTCAAATCCTGAACCCTACAAGTTCATTGCTTTGTCGGACACCTGTCTAGAAGTTATGGTGAAGACAGGTCTTTAGACAATGTTATAACAATAAGGAAATAATGGATGCTCACAGTATACCTGTGACTGCCACTAAGTTAAAATGGAACTTCACTCTCTCAATCTCCAGAAAATTTTAATTCCTTCATGACCAAGCCATTTTTTGGTATTTGGCACTGCGCTACTTTAGCTTGCGCAGTCATGCAACGCTGTACCCAAATGAAGTTTATATCATTTCTTTTCACACAAATTGAGCTTTATTTTGGTTTGATCACCACTTTTTTATATTTTTTGCAATATAAATGGAAAAACGGCAAAACAATTGGAAAAAAACAATATTTTTTTACTTTCTGCCATAAAACATATCCTATAAAATAAAAAAAAAAACGAATTTCTTCATACATTTTGGTGAAAATACATTCTGCTACATGTTCTTGATAAAAAAATCACAATAAGTGTTTATTGATTGGTTTGCATGGACGTTACAGCGTCTACAAACTATGATATATTTACTGGAATTTTTATGTTTTTTTTATACTACTTACGGCGATCTGTAACTTATAATGGGACTGCAATACTGCGGCAGTCAATCTGACACTAACTGACACTGGGGGGAATTGACTAACAGCCACTCGCATTAATACAGTAATCAGTGATAATACTATACACTGTCACTGTACTATTGACACTAGCAGGGAAGGGGTTAACATCTAGGGTGAGCAAGGGGTTAAACCTGTAGCTAACTGTGTGTAATGTGTGCTGCTTTTTTTTACCAACACAGAGCTCTGGGCTGTGATTGCACACAGCTGATCAGCAGGTCCTGGCCAAAAATCATTGGTTGGGACCTGCTGGCAGGCTCCCGCTGTGTACAATCAGCTGGGAGGGGGCTCACGCACTAAATCCAGAAGTGGGCAGTGGCGTACGGGCACATTGCTTTGCCTACAGCCGCCGCTCGCCCACACCACATTGCGGGCGGGCAGCAAGTGGTTAATCCTTGTGCTGCTAGCATTACTAAATAGATAGGAATGTATATCATATTTACATGTTTTAAACTTTTTTTGTACATTTCTTAAGTTACTTTCAGATTCCCATGCCTAGGCAAAGGATGTCATACATCTCAGGAGTCTTAAGTAGGGGAGGAGGGGTTTTCTCAGCTAAGCACACCTTCCTGCTTACATGCCAAAGCTAAGGCAGATGGATTCCAGGAAGTAAATGGTACATTAGTCCTCTGCCCTTACTCAAGATGGCCATGGCCAGAAATGCTAGGAGATGTTTTTCAAAGTGGTTTATAAACAAAATAAAGCATGGAGACATGGATGGATGGGTGAGTTTGCACTGAAAATTAAAAATAAATTCAATACTGTTTTGGGTTTGTGGTGCTCAGATGCAGTGTAGTTCCACTTTAACCACTTGACCTTCCAAAGATTTACCCCCCTTCATGAGGAGGCCATTTGTAGCGATACAGCACTGTGTTATTTTCACTGACAATAGCACGGTCATGCAACGCTGTACCCAAATAAAATTGATATCTTTTTTCCTAGAAATAGAGCTTTCTGTTGGTGTTATTGATCACCAATCAGCAGGTCCTGACCATGAATCATTGGCTGGGACTTGCTGACAGGCCCCCGCTGTGTACAGTCACAGCAGGATCTGGGCGGGGGCGCTATAAACAAAAAAAGACTGACAATTTTGAAAAAAAAAACCCAATATTTTTTACTTTCTGCTATAAAACACATCCAATAAAAAATTGAATTTCTTCATAAATTTGAGCCAATATGTATTCTGCTACATATTTTTGGTAAAAAAAAATCACAATAAGCGTAAATTTATTGGTTTGTGTAAATGTTTTATCGTCTACAAACCATGGGATATATACTGGATTTTTTTTACTAGTAATGGCAGCGATTAGCGAATTATAGCGGGACTGTGATTATTGTTGAGGACAGTCGGACACTAACTGACACTTTGTGGGAATCAGTGACACTAATACATTGATCAGTGCTAGAAATATGCACTATCGTTGTACTAATGACACTGGCTGGGAAGGGGTAAACATCTAGGCAATCAAAGGGTTAACTGTGTACCTAGCCAGTGTATTTGTGCACTATGTTAGTTTTACTCAGGGAAGTGATGGATTTTATTCCCTTTGCAGGGTTCACATAGGCAGAGCTCAGTTCTGTGTCTCTGCCCGACTGTGAGTAAGCAGAAGCAACCTGCTGGCGGTGTGCATGAGCGCCCCCCCCCCCGCCAGGCAGAAATGCAGATTCACATATATATTCACAGTATACGTTATTGTGCACACGAGGGCCGTCCTTCAGCAGTAAATCTGCTATAAGGTGGTCCTTAACTGGTTAAGATGGGTTTTTGTTCAGTAACAACTTGCTTATTAACCACTTGCTGACCAGGCCTTTTCTGGAACTTTATGTTTACAAGTTTAAATTAGTGTCTTTTGCTAGAAAATTACATAGACCCCCCAAACATTATATATATATATATATATATATATATACACAGTATCCCACAAAAGTGAGTACACCCCTCACATTTTTGTAAATATTTTATTCTCTTTTTATCTTTTCATGTGACAACACTGAAGAAATTACACTTTGCTACAATGTAGTGAGTGTACAGCTTGTATAACAGTGTAAATTTGCAGTCCCCTCAAAATAACTCAACACACTGCCATTAATGTCTAAACCGCTGGCAACAAAAGTGAGTACATCCCTAAGTGAAAATGTCCAAATTGGGTCCAAAGCGTCAATATTTTGTGTGGCCACCATTATTTTCCAGCACTGCCTTAACCCTCTTGGGCATGGAGTTCACCAGAGCTTCACAGGTTGCCACTAGAGTCCTCTTCCACTCCTCCATGGCGAACTCACAGAGCTGGTGGATGTTAGAGACCTTGTGCTCCTCAACCTTCCATTTGAGGGTGCCCCACAGATGCTCAATTTAGTTTAGGTCTCTGGAGACATGCTTGGCCAGTCCATCACCTTTACCCTCAGCTTCTTTAGCAAGGCAGTGGTCATCCTGGAGGTGTGTTTGGGGTCGTTATCATTTTGGAATACTGCCCTGATGCTCAGTCTCCGAAGGGAGGGGATCATACTGTGCTCCAGTATGTCACAGTACATTTTGGCATTCATGGTTCCCTCAATGAACTGTAGCTCCCCAGTGCAGGCAGCACTCATGCAGCCCCAGACCATGACACACCCACCACCATGCTTGCCTGTAGGTAAGACACACTTGTCTTTGTACTCCTCACCTGGTTGCCACCCCACACGCTTGACACCATCTGAACCAAATAAGTTTATCTTGGTCTCATCAGACCACAGGACATGGTTCCAGTATTCCATATCCTTAGTCTGCTTGTCTTCAGCAAACTGTTTGCAGGATTTCATGTGCATCATCTTTAGAAGAGGCTTCCTTCTGGGACAGCAGCCATGCAGACCAATTTGATGCAGTGTGTGGTGTATGGTCTGAGCACTGGCAGGCTGATCCCCAACCCCTTCAACCTCTGCAGCAATGCTGACAGCACTCATACTAATTCCCCAAGACAACCTCTGGATATGACGCTGAGCATGTGCACTCAACCTCTTTGGTCGACCATGGCGAGGCCTGTTCTGAGTGGAACTGGTCCTATTAAACCACTGCATGGTCTTGGCCACCATGCTGCAACTCAGTTTCAGGGTCTTGGCAATCGTCTCATAGTCTAGGCCAGTGGTTCTCAACTCCGGTCCTCGGGACCCCCCAACAGGCCAGGTTTGCAGGATAACTGAAATACATCACAGGTGATATCATTTGCTGCTCAGTGATTGCAGTATTCTAGTCTGCATCTCCCCAAGGTAATACTTAAAATCTGGCCTGTTGAGAACCACTGGTCTAGGCCATCTTTATGTAGAGCAACAATTCTTTTTTTCAGATCCTCAGAGAATTCTTTGCCATGAGGTGCCATGTTGAACTTCCAGTGACCAGTATGAGAGAGTGAGAGTGATAACACCAAATTTACACACCTGAGACCTTGTAACACTAACGAGTCACATGACAGGAGGGAAAATGGCTAATTGGGCCCAATTTAGACATTTTCACTTAGGGGTGTACTCACTTTTGTTGTCAGCAGTTTAGACATTAATGGCTGTGTGTTGAGTTATTTTGAGGGGACAGAAAATTTACACTGTTATACAAGCTGTACACTCACTACTTTACATTGTAGCAAAGTGTCATTTCTTCAGTGTTGTCACATGAAAAGATAGAATAAAATATTTACAAAAATGTAAGGGGTGTACTCACTTTTGTGAGATACTGTATATATAAAACGAAAATACATTTTATTTTCGGAACAGTGTCACACTGACCGCGCAAATGTCAGATAAAATAACGCAGTGCCGTATCGCACTGGTCTGGCTTGGTCATGAAGGATGGGGTGGGGGATAAATCTTCCAGAGGTCAAGTGGTTAGAAGCAAAAGAAAAAAAATTTTTTTTTGCACAAGAACAAGTGTTCTGCTGAAATCTCCAACCACGTCACTTCCGGTGACTGCAGCACCAATGATTGCAGATTTGGACGAGTTGCCTGTTTTGACAGAACAGCGACAGCATGTACACTATGGTACAACCTGGCCACCTCCAAGACGACAACAACTTTTTTCCTCCGAACCCGGTATTCTGTCAAAACAGGCAACTCATCGTGTACCGTACTGTATACGCTGCCGCTGTTCTGTGAAAACAGGAAACTTGTCTAAATCTCCAATTATTGCTATTGGAGAGTCACCGCAAGTGACATGGTTGGAGATTTTGGTGAGTTGGAGTTTTCGGCAGAACACCGGAAGTGACATAAGATTTAGCTATAGTCCTCCAAGGGCATAGAGATGAGTGGGGGCCAACTTGCCCTCATTCAACTTCCTGCCCAGAAAATTGCTGCATCGGATCGTTTCCGAGCTTTACCGACGAGATGACCGGGAAGCGGAAGGAAGGGCATCTCTCCCACTGCCTCTAAAAGTGATCCTGCAGCAAATATGCCCACGGGACCACTTTGATTAAACATGGAATTGTCCATAGTAAAGAATGATACTGCTGGCATAATATCAAAGTAATGATGTATTTTTACTATGGGCCGGTTGGCAAGTGGTTTGCCGTTTATGGTTCAATAAAGCTGTTGGCATGCCCCCCCAAAGTCTGTCTTACCTGTCTGTAACAGGTACATGAATCGGCCACAGGCACTAATTATTTTGGCGGCCAATGAAATTCTAAGGGTATCTACAACACCCCTTATGAATTCCCGAATGGTGTACTGCAAACGTATGAGCGCACATTGGAGACCTTATACTGTTCCTGTTTTGTTTTTTATACAGTAGACTTTTGATATATCATATTTTGTCATTTCCAAAATAGATACGTACTGAAAGGTTACATCACGCAGCCATAAAACTTTATAAACAGACCACAAACTTCCCATTAATAAAATAGATAGATGTCAGCGGGGAAAGTGCAAGCAGCAATCTACATTTAGAGGTCTGAAATGGCACTTGCCAATATATGTGTAAATAGAGATTTTGCTATTAAGTGACTGCAGACCACAGCACTCCAATATTAAAGAAATACATAGTAAAGGTCATTTTTCAATATTCATTAGTAGCAGGAAATGCTTCAGCTGGAAAATATCAAGATGAATGTAGCAATAAATTGTAAGTTACTCTGCAAGGATAATACATTTCCAACATCCCTGTGCAAGAGAGACAGGAGAAATTAACTCCAATGGTGTCATCTTTTATATCTGTTAATTAAAACGGATTGTGTTATAGGATTTATGACAATCACAGAAAGGTGAGAGTATTTTTAGATAAGGTTAGGTGTTAATTAAAGGCATGCTAAAACTAGTTAAAACTAAAGCGTACACCCTGTTCCAAATTATTATGCCAATGATATTTTTCTCATTTACCTAAATAATTGATGTAAACAACAGTCAGCATAATTCCTCATGTTATCAACTATTAAGAGTACAATTCAAATTTTATTCGAACAAACCTCCGAATGATAACAATATTTTGCATTGTTCCAAATTATTACGCACAGTAAGTTTCAAAACACTTTATAGGTTGTAAAGAACTGAAAATTATCATTTGTTGTGTTTGCAGCATAATTTACTGAAATCAAAAGCTATTTCACTCAAACTTTGAACAACATTTAGCTTTTTAAACATTTTAACATAGGAGCCCTTATTTGATATCAGCTCCACAAGTCTTGCATCCATTGAACTTGTGAGTTTTTGGACAGTTTCTGCTTGAATTTGTTTGCGAGATGTCAGAATAGCCTTCCAGAGCTGCTGTTTGGATGTAAACTGCCTCCCACCCTCATAGATCTTTTGCTTGAGGATGCTCCAAAGGTTCTCAATAGGATTGAGGTCAGGGGAGGATGGAGGCCACACCATGACTTTCTCTCCTTTTATCCCCATAGCAGCCATTGATGCAGAGGTATGCTTTGCAGCATGAGATGGTACATTGTCATGTATGAAGATGATTTTATTACGGAAAGCATAGTTCCTTCTGTACCAGGGAAGGAAGTGGTCAGTCAGGAACTCCACATACTTTGCAGAGGTCATTTTTACACCTTTGGGGACCCTCAAGGGGCCGACCAGCACTCTTCCCATGATTCCGGCCCAAAACATGACTCCACCACCGCCTTGCTGATGTTGCAGCCTTGTTGGAACAGGGTGGCCGTCCACCAACCATCCACTACTCCATCCATCTGGACCATCCAGGGTTGCACGGCACTCATCAGTGAACAGGATTGTTTGAAAATTAGTCTTCATGTATTTTTCTGCTCAGTGCAGCAGTTTCTGCTTGTGAGCATTGGTTAGTGGTGGTCGAATGGAAGGTTAATGCACAGTTGCAAGACTCTGGAGGACTCTACACCTTGATGTCCATGGGACTCCAGAGGCGCCAGCAGCTTCAAATATCTGTTTGCTGCTATGCAATGGTGTTTTAGTAGCTGCTCTCTTGATCCAATGCATGGATCTGGCAGAAATCTTCCTCAATGTGCCTTTATCAGCACAAACCCGTCTGTGCTCTGAATCAGCCACAAATCTCTTAATAGTGCGATGATCACGCTTACGGTTTTGTGAAATATCTAATGTTTTCATACCTCGTTCAAGGCATTGAACTATTACACTCTTTTCGGCAGCAGAGAGATCCTTTTTCTTCCCCATATTGCTTGAAAATGGTGCTCTGCTTAATAATGTGGAACTCCCTCCTTTAGGGACCATTCTAATAGGAGCGAATCGCTTCGCTCCGCATTAGAAAAATGGTCCCTGCACTATTTTTAGGGCGATCTCAGGCGGCTTGCATTGACTTCTATGATAGAAGTCTCCTAGCAAGCCGCTTTGAGATCGCCTGGAGCGCCGCATCGCGCCGCTCTGTGCCGCTCCGCCTCGCTACAATGTGAACCGGCCCTTAGTAGTTTTTCCTTTAATTGGGCTCACCTGGCAATCTAATTATCACAGGTGTCTGAGATTCTTTTCAGTGATCAAAAGAGCCCTGAGACACAATGCCACCCATGAGTTAAACTAAAAACAAAATATTTAATCTTTGTGACACTGAAATAGAATTTGCATAATAATTTGGAACAGGGTGTATGTAAACCCCAATAATGAATGTCTCCTTAGACCTCATGCACACAGGGCTTGCAAAAATGACGCTTCTATAGGCTTTTGGCTTTTTTTTTTTTTTTCAGCCTGTACAGTACCTCTATGTTAGCCTATGTGTCCATGCAGGCATATTAGAAGAGGAGCGTTTACATGCTGAAAAAAAAAAACAAAAAAAAAAAACTGCGCTCAGAATTGTAGTTTTGAGCAGTAAAAGCTCTTGACGTAAATGTATGTGATTATGCCTAAACGCTAGGTGCATTTGAGTGTTAGTGTATTCCAATGGCCAGAATAAATTAATATTCTGGTCAATGGAATATATTAACCACTTGCCTACCAGTTATTTTTACCCCCTTCATGCCCAGGCCAATTTTCAGCTTTCAGTGCTGTCGCAATGACAATTGAATGACTTTGAATGACAATTGAGCAGTCATGCGACGTTGTACCCAAACAGAATTTTTATCAATTTTTTCACACAAATAGAGCTTTCTTTTGGTGGTGTTTAATCAGCACTGGGTTTTTCATTTTTTTTTTTGCTAAATAAACAAATAAAGACCAACATTTTTGAAGAAAAAAAAATAAACTTTTTTATAATTTTGCAAACAGGTCATTTTTCTTCTTCACTGATGGGCACTGATGAGGCAGCACTTATAGGCACTGATGAGGCGGCACTGGATGGACATTAATGGGCACTGATAGGCTGCACTGATGGGCATAGCACTGGACCTTCACAGAAAGACGGGCTCCCGCGCGGGAGTGACATCTCGCGGCTCCGGCCAGTCACAGTGCCAGAGCCGCGTACCCAGCAGCAAGATCCGAAGGGAAGATGTCTGCTCCCTCAGAGAAGACCGAGCAGCCCGGTTGGATCTTCGTTTCAAGGTGAGTATTTCATAATGAGCTAGTATGCACAGCATACTTGCAGGTTTTGTATGCACAGCATACTTGCAGGTTTTGTTTTTTTTTTCACAGGGTAGACAACCGCTTTAACTGCTTTCACTATGGGGTGTACTCACTTTTGTTGCCAGCGGTTTAAACAGTAATGGCTGTGTGTTGAGTTATTTTTTTAGGGGACAACAAATTTACACTGTTATACAAGCTGTACACTCACTACTTTACATTGTAGCAAAGTGTCATTTCTTCAGTGTTGTCACATGAAAAGATATAATAAAATATTTACAAAAATGTGAGGGGTGTACTCACTTTTGTGAGATACTGTAAATATCCCTTATAATAGCAATAGGTAGTGACAGGTACCTTTTTGAAAAATGTGGTGTCTATTAGGCTCTAGATCTCTCCTCTGCCCTTAAAGTTTCTGACCACACTAAGATCAGTGTGATAAGATGCTTTCCAGTGACTGGAGTCAGGTGGTCTCAGCAGAAGCAGTTTTAGGTACCAACTGGCATTTCCAAAAGGATATAAAATTGGCAGTCTTCGTATTTCTCTCAAGACAAGTTTTAGGCAGTTATCTGCACTTTTTCTGAGTCAGTGATTCAGATATGAAGCCAGAGGATGAGCATTAAAGCCAGGAAACTGGCATTTTCAAAAAAAAAGAACAGATCTGTAGTAGATGAGATGAGCTTCTGTCAGCCTCAGGAGACATTTGAAGTCCATTGTACCCTTTAAAAGGCACTAAAAACCCTCATTCTGTGGAAATAAAAACTCTGAATTTCATTCTCCCCTTCCTAATTATACTGGACTGCCAGTTATTAGCGAAGCCCAGCCGTTCACTCAGATTAGACATTCACTTGGTACTGGGAGGTTGGTCAGAGTGCGCAGTATCACTATCTCTAACAATTATTCTTGCAACTAACACTAACAATGGAGCATCCCTTCCACTGACATCAACAATGGGGCACAATTCCTTCCACTGACAATAATAATTGGGCACTGTTCCTCCCATTGACAGCAACAATGGGGCATAAGATCTGACATTGTGTACTCCCACTGGGCACAGTCTGCCCCCCCAACATCTGAAGGGCTTTTTCTGGCCCTCAAGGCATTATTCCTGCCACTGACATCAACAATGGGGCATACTTCCTGCCACTGTCGCCAACAATGGGGCATCATTTCTGCCACTGACACCAATGATGGGGCACTATTGCCTGTACTGACAAAAATGATGGGCATAATTTCTTCCACTGACAATAAATATTTGGCATTATTTCTCCCCCTAATACCAAAGATCAGACATTCATCAACCTGAAAGCCATGTAGATCATCTGCTGTTCAATGTCAAAGTAATACACATCACCATTTTCATCAACCTGAATGTCAGCCCTGTAGTTGATCCTCTGTTCCACAATAAAGCACAATTTCGGCTGCTGTTGTGGATTGGGAGCAGCAGCCTGGCACAGTGGACAGGTTGAGCTTTGCTGAAGCCATCGATGGATGCATTAGATGTGGTGAATACAGGGCAGAGTCGTAGTGTCTTCAACATCTTCAAATTCTGAAAGACAAATAATACAGCTCACCTGCTCCTCACCATGCGGCTCCATGACCAGTGGCGGTGCTGGGGTTTGTTCAGGAGCCCTGCTGCGGTCTAATGGTGAACAGCTCCTGTGGAGGGGCGGGTCCTCCTGTCCCCGCCGACATTGCACTCTAGACCTTGCCTGATGGGCGACAGGTGACTCTCCGCAATCTTAATAAGGATGCCTCTGCTGGGATTTGGCACATGAAGGACGATGGGGCATCCTGATGGTATTGGATGCCTTTGCACTTGAAAAATTATAATAGTAATAATATTATAATCAAGAATACGATGGTAGAATAGAGATAAATTTCAATTAAATTGATAAGAATCACAGTCAGTTGCAGTCAAAAGCAGTAAATCGCTGTGAATTGCAGGAGCAAAGCTCGCAGGCAATGTCACTCAGGCAACTCGCTAGGAGAAGTGCCTGTGATAGCCTCAGCCTCTGGCAAGCCTCTGCTTTAGCTTATGGTGACATCACATTAGCTTTTTGAATGGCCGTATGTCGGTCATACAACACTGTACACATATACATTTTATATTATTTATAAATTGTACATGTCATTTAACAGTAATAAGTTATTTTAATGGTTTAATTGCTGAATTTTGCCACTAGGTGGCGACGGGGCTGTCTCCCACAGCTCTTATGCATATAGTTGTCTCTCTGCCCAATCAGCTGAGGGCAGTCAGTCAGTGGCTCCTCCCCTCCAGTGGCTGATGGTGGCCATCTTTAGTAATGCAACCCAATGGCAGATTAGATGACAGATTGTTTCTCCTGGGAAAATGAATGAATCTGCCCAATTCAGGTATTCTGGTGGCAGGGGAGAGCAGGGCTGTACAGCTGAGAAGGGCAGAAAGAAATAGAGCCAGGGGTAAGTAGGAGAGGCCGTCCGGGGGGGGGGGGGTGGTAAGCAGGTAGGGGGAACCTTAGGTTGCTGTGGAGATCAGAGCTGGCTGTGATACAATCTGCTGTGTGTTGAGGTGTGAGGTGTAATGGGGAGTGTGTGGAGTATATGTCTGGCTGTAGAGGTGATGTCCGCCATCCCCCCCAGACCTGCACAGGAATCAGCTCATTATTTTCCTTTTCTTTGAGACTTGCTGGATACGAGAGGGCTGCAGGTGTGGAGGAGGGGAGGGGGGCTTGAGGCCTCCCATAATGTGTAAGCTAACATCTCCTCATTCGGATTTAGAGGAAAACTGATGGTATAAAACAAATGTAATATATTGCAGAGTAGCAGCCCTCAGATCTATTAGCAGGGTATTGAATTATGCGCTGGGAGCTTCTTGTATGCAGCATTACGCTTTACTCTTCATGAAGAATGGCAGAACACATCTTACAGCATGTAGACAGGAAGAGAACAACAAACGAGTACACTGAACAGAGGAGTGATAACATTTCCTCTTATTACATTACAATAGATTTTCCATGCACATAACAGTATAACACTGCAGTGTCACCTACTGGTATAGACAGGTATAATGCAACTCTGTTGTTCTTCTAACACCCCTTCTCAACAGCATGTGCTTTGTCAAATTATATTCAGCTTCTTCTGCAAATAACTATGATGTTCCTTGAACAAAGGCTTGGTGAGTGCATCAGCAGTCATCTCCTCTGGTGGGCAGTACTGAATGTCAATAACACCTTGCTCTTGATTGTCCCTCAGTAGGTGATACTTGACGTCGATGTGTTTGGTCCTAGGATTGACCCTTTCTGATTGCGTAAGCTTTATACATCCCTGGTTGTCTTCAAAAATGGGAATTGGTTTTGACATGTCTATCCCAATGTCCACAAAAAGTTGAGGAATCCATATCGCTTTTTCACATGCGTATGCTGCTGCAATGCACTCTGCTTCAGTTGAAGATAGAGTGACAGTTGCTTGCTTTCAACTAGGCCAACTTATGGTTCCTTTCCCATACTGGAAGATGAATCCACTTGAGGATTTGCGGTCTGTACAATCTCTGACCCAATCAGCATCTACATATCCGACCAGTGTTGGATTTGATGTTGCTGGTAACTGTAATTTCACTGTGTTCCAGTCATGCTGACAGGGAGCTGAAACTTTCCAGCATAGTATGCCCACTGTTGTGGCTATGTCTGGTCTTGTCACAGTGGCAACATATAGCAGCTCACCGATTGTTCTGTGCTACACATCATTGTTGGGCAGCAAGTTTTCTGCTTCATTGCTTTTTGATAGCCTGGTTCCATAGGAGTTTTCACTTCCTTTTCATCTTACATATGGAATTGTTCCAAGATTTCGGAGATTATCTGAGATTGGTTAAGAAGATAACTTTCATCTTCCTCTCTCTCTATTTGGATTCCCAGATAGTAGCTAATGTTCCCTAGCTCTTTAATTTCAAATTTTTCTTTCAGTTGTGAACTATCTGATTGTAATCCCCTTCTTGTTCAAAACAAGTTTTAATGTCATCAACATAGATAAGCATGTATACCCATTTGTCTTCTTGATTCTTGGACTAGAGACAGGCGTCTGATTTACTTCTTGTGAATCCCTCTCTTGTAAGTACTTTGTTGACTTTCTCATTCCACATCCTTGCAGATTGATTTAGACCCTAGATACTCTTCTGACGTTTACACAGAAGGTTGTCTCCTTGCTCAAACTCTGGTGGTTGCTCCATGTAGAGATCTTCCTTAACATTTCCATATAGGAAAGCAGTTTTAACATCTAGGTGTTTCACTTGCATGCCCTTCCTGGCTGCAACGTCAAGAAGCACTCTGATGGTGGAGTGTTTTATGACAGGAGCGAATGTTTCATCATAATCTTCACCGAATTTCTGGGAGTAACCCTTGGCAACTGGGCCCACTGGGTTTGTATTTGTGGATATTCCCTTCTGCGTCTGACTTTACTTTGAAAGTCCACTTACTTCCTAAAGTTTTGTGGTTAGGAGGAAGCTCTGTGCGTGTATAAGTTTTATTTTCTTGCAGTGACTTTAATTCTTCTGCTGCCTTTCTCCATTTATTGGCTTCACATTTTTGGCAGCTTTTTCTATGTCTTCCCAGGATGTTGGTTCAAGTATGCTGTGTGTTTTGCGGGGTGGTATCCCTTTTGTAGTCCGAGCTGATCTTCTGACTTCAGCAGTTAAGTAGGATCTGGTGGGGAACTTGATTTAGGCACTGTGAGTTCCACCTCTTGTTCTGAATCCTGCACAGGGTTGCTTTGATCAACATTTTCTTCTGATTTGCTTGGCATACTCAATTCACAGCTTTCAGGGATCTGTATTTCTGGTGATGGGCTCTCATCAAAATAGACACTACAGCTTATTGTCACGTTGTCAGTATTTGGGTGGAGGTTAGGATCCTGTAACCCTTAGTTTGCTCACTGTAGCCTTCTAGAATGCCCTCTATGGCTCTGTTCTCAAGCTTGGATCACTTTTCACTTGGAATATAGGCATATTCTTTACATCTAACCACTCTGATGTGCCCTATGCTAGGCTTTGATCTATGCCACATTTTGAATGGAGTACTTAATAGCTTTTGAGGGTAGTCTGTTCTGTAGGTAGGTTGCAGTCATGACTACTTCTCCCCAGTACTTGTGAGGTAGGTTGGCATCCGACAACATGCACCTGGCCATGTCTATAAGAGTTAGATTTTTCCTTTCTGCTACACCGTTATGTTCAGGAGTGTATGGTGTGGTTGTTTGGTGTATTATTCCTTGTCTCTTGAGATATGAGGCCACTTCTTTGCTTATTTATTCTCCTCTATTGTCGGTGCGTATTATTCCTGGCTGGCGTTAGAATTTGTTGCTAGACTTGGCAACAAACTCTTGAAGTTCCTCTGATATTTCATTATTGTGTTTCATCAGATAAGTAGTTGTGTACCTGGAATAATAATCAATGAAAGTCAGTAGATATCTGTTCCTGCCTGATGTGGGAGTTTTATTGGACCGCATACATCACTGTGTATAAGCTGCAGGGGGTGAGTGGTTTTTCTTTGAGATGCCTGTGGAAGGGGAGCACGTGTGGCTTTTGCTTCTATACAGCATGTGCATTTCATGAGCACTTTGCAAGGCATTATTGTAAAATCTTCTGATAAGCCTCTCTCTGGACTTCTGTGCCCCAGCCGCCTGTGCCATAAGTGAATACATTTCCAGTGTAGGTCATTAGAGACTATGCTTGCTGGTCTGTGGTGATGAGCTTGTATAGGCAATCATCCAGTTTTCCTTTTGCGAGGAATTGCTTATTATTGTGAATTGTGCATTCATCCCCCTGGAACTTAACTATGAGACCATTGTTTGCAAGTCTTTTCACTGATAGAATGCTGCCTTCTAGTTCTGGAACATACAGCGCTTTCTTTACAAGAATACTCTGCTTGCGTTGTGGTGTAATACAGTTCAGAAAGCCCTGGCCTTTATCTTCGGATGTGATGCTTTTCCCGTTTGCTAGGAAAACTTTGTCTTTTACACTGTAGTCAATGTTTGTGAAAAAGATCTCATCGCTAGTCATGTGGTTTGTCGCACTTGAGTCTATGCACCAGCCACGTGGCTTACCGCTCTGTGTCACTTTAAAGGTGCCACTCCATGATGTGTTTGCAGTTTCCTTTGTGGCTGCTTTGACTCTTTCTTTTGTGGATAGCTCTAGCTTTCACTGCTCGGCTTTCCAGATAGAACAGTCTTTTTTTAAGTGACCAGTCCTCTGTTTTCTTTGTTGTGCTCTGTGCCTTTGTACATCTTAAGAGCATATTTTCTTTTCTTCTGTCATATTCATAGATTCATTTCCCTATGCAATATTCTAGTGTTAGTTCCTCTCGGGTCTGGTTTCTAAAGCATTAATAAGAGCAGTATATGTCTCTGGAAGGCTGCAGAGGAGCAGGGCAACAATATGGTTATCTTTGATGTCCTCTCCGATTGCACACAGCTGCTCTATGATCTCTAGCATAGCATTCACATGGTCGCACATTTTGCTGGCCTTCTTCATCTCATCATATATATTTTCTTAGTAGGAAGAGCTTACTGTTGAGACTTGAGCGCTCATGCAGTTTCTGCAATGAATTCCACATGCCTTTGGCCATTTTCTCTGTTCTTATGTGGATAAGCTGGTCATCTTCCACTAGTTAGCTTATAATTGCTTTTGCCTGTCTATCCTTCCTGTCCCATTCCTCTGTCTCTCCGTTTGTGGGGCCTTCTGTATTCAGCACTTGCCAAAAGTCATCCTTGCCGAGAAACATTTCTAGCTTAAATTTCCACAGCTGGTAATTGGCATTGTTCAGTTTTGCTATTGCAAACTTCACATCTGAACCACTTGCCATCTTTCAGCAACCTGTACACAATATTCACTGATTCTCTGTAATCACTGAGTATCCTTTCCAGTGCCTCTGGGTGCTGCTGGGTGTCTGGGCTGTGCTGGATACACTGGGACCCATTACCTATTAGCAGGGTATTGAATTATGCGCTTACAGCATGTAGACAGGAAGAGAACAACAAAACAGAGGAAAAATAACATTTCCTCTTATTGCATTTCAATAGATTTTCCATGCACATAACACTATAACACTGCAGTGCTACCTACTGGTATAGACAGGTATAATGCATATACCGTATATATATATATATATATATATATATATATATATATATATATATATATATATATATATAGTTCACCGTACACAGTACAAAGAAACTCTGTTGTTCTTCCAACAAGATCTGCATTACATTTCATGTTTGCTTTTTTTTCCTTGTCACCTTGTGACAAGGTTTCCTGTCCACCATCCCATATACATAGAGGAGGCTGCTATGGCCAGTAATAGGAGGGGGGAGGGGGTAACTTTCATTGCCACAGACCCCTAATGCAGAGATGGTTAAATTACATTTCCATGGCCGCTAATGCAGGGGGATGGGGTTAAATTGTTTGTAAACTTCAAACATGAAATATGAAGAACGCATATTGCATAGTGCGTACTTGTCTTAATTAGGAACACTAGTTATCATTGCTGTCTGCTGTCTCCTTCCTCTGCTATCAGCGTAAATCACTTCTGATAATATTTCCTGACACAAACAGAAGAAAGGTGACAGGGGAGGGACCTGCATCTGATTGACAGCCTCAGCTCTGTTCCTGTGAGCTGAGTGAAGGGGGTGGGGTGTGTCCCTTCCCTCCAAACAGTTCACGGAACTCTGCAGAGTGTATCTTCAGATCTCTGCCCCCCTTTTCTCTGAACTCTTAGAGAAGTTTTAGAATTTCAAGACTTTGAAAGGCTGTAGAGAAGAGAAGACTGCAGATATACAGATACAACTTATATAGGAGGGTTTATTTCATCTCTGTGTATCACCTGAGACCAGTCACCTCACTGGGTATATGGAAGGGTTTTCAGCCACTTTAACTTTCACTGCCACTGAGCGTTGGAGGGCCCATATTACATCCTCTGACAACAATGCTGGGGGGCTATTATTGCATCATCTGACACCAGTGCTGGGGGGCTATCATTACATTCTCTGACACCAGTGCTGGGGGCTATTATTACATCCTCTGATACCAGTGCTGGGGGATATTATTACATCCTCTGACACTAGTGCTGGGGGCTATTATTACAGCCTCTGACTGGGGGTTACTATTGCTGATTCCAGTGATGTTGGTTATTGTGTCCACTGACACTGATAGTGTTGGCTATTATTGCTCTCACTGACACCAATGCTGGGGGTTGTAGTACTCAAGCTTATTTAGTGTGCATTGAGAGAGGCTGTGATTTGTCTATGCAGTCCTGAAATGTATACAGCTCCATCACGCAGCACAACCCAATGAATGAACCCGCTTTTATGTTACAGTGACGTCTTCCCTCCACCTCCAGCCTGCTGACTTGGCAATAAAAGTGACCCTGTCATGAGAGAAGTGTGGAGGCCATCGTTACTGGCCTCCTGAAGAAAATACTAGTTGCCTGGTTGTGCCTGAGTAACGTTTTCAACCCTAACATGTATGATATCTATTTACTCGGCGTAACATAGTCTTTCACAATATACAAAAAATTGGGCTAACTTTACTGTTGTCTTATTTTTTAACTCAAAAAAGTGATTTTTCCCAAAAAAATGAACTTGAAAGACCGCTGCGCAAATACCGTGTGACAAATAATATTGCAACAATCGCCATTTTATTCTCTAGGGTGTTTGAAAAAAATACATAATGTTTGGGGGTTCGAAGTAATTTTCTAGCAAAAAAAATGACTTTAACTTGCAAACAACAAGTGTAAAAAAGGGCTCCGGGGCTTAAGTGGTTAAACTAATTTACAACAGCAGGTCCCATGCCTGCGCCCAACAAGAGTAACTGCAAGGGGTTACAGTGTTCTGGCACCTCCAGCATCCAAGGCCCAATTTTTTGCCACCTGTTTGACTGGGGGCTTTCTTCACAATTTGTAAACTTATTTACAACATCAGGCCCAGTTCCTCCATCCAACAAGAGTAACTGCAAGGGGTTACAGTGTTCTGGCACTGCCAACACCCAAGGCCCAATTTTTGGCCACCTGTTTGACTGGGGGCTTTCGTCACAATTTGTAAACTAATTTACAACATCAGGTCCAGTTCCTCCATCCAACAAGAGTAACTGCAAGGGGTTACAGTGTTCTGGCACCACCAGCATCCAAGGCCCAATTTTTCGCCACCTGCTTGACTGGGAGATTTTATTACAATTTTTTAACTAATTTACAACAGCAGGGCCCCTGCCAAATTTGTAAAAAAATTGGTGTGGGGTCCCCCCAAAATCCATACCAGATCCTTACCCGAGCACGCAGCCCTGGCATGGCAGGAGGGGGTGGTTCAGGTCTCTGGCCTTTCAGCTTGAGTTGAACATAAGATGGAACCTTTGAGCAGCCTGCCTGTCTCAGTGATTTTACCGATCGTATCCTATAGTGACATCTGTTGCAATATCCTGCCCATCCTAACCCATCCTTTTTTCTCCGATATGTCACTAATTCAGAAACAGCATACCCATAGAGATAACATTACCATTGCCTAATTGTCACCTTATCCACTTAAGAAAGGAGCAGTCTCTTGTCTGTAGGTGGCCCCCGAACTGTCGATTGATTAGAGGTTAGAGACATAATGTGTTTACTACTGCCCCCTACTGCCAGCCTCTGCTGTGCCACTTCCAGCTCCTGTCCACTTAACCATACATTGCCAACTTTATGGTTCTGTGGGGGTGTGAAAGGTTTGTAAAGTGCTCTGCCAGGCTCTGTTCACAGGCTGGTTGCTCTTTCATGCCATCTGAAGTCTGTGTTCAGCTTTATACTGGGGACATTCACATTGAAATTAGACTGAACAGATTTATTTACACCGGGGAATAAATGCGCTGCTTTATTTCCTTCTTTTTTTTTATTTTTAAAATTGTAATCTTTAATTTTTTTTTACTCTTTATTTTAAACAACTTTTTATACAACAAACACATAAAAAGACCAATTGCGTGCATACCAGAAGACTCAGTATATACACAATTCCTTTCCTCGGTAATATCATAATTCTATTGATAACAGACTCTTGGACTTCTGCCACCCCGACTGTATAATAATCAAATCATATCACACCTAACAATATGACACAAACCTATATATAAAAAAGAAAAAGAAAAAAGGAAGAGGGAAGAAAAAAAACCACAAAAAAACAAAAACAAAAGGGAGAATTAAAGAAAAGGGTAAGGATGAAATTTTGGACCCCTCTACTCCCCCTCTGCTAATGCAAGGCTGTATTCCGTAGAGCTTGTAAAAAGGGACCACTGGGTCCATTTTTTATTAAATTCCTCCTCTTTACCATACAGAGTTGCGGTCACATTCTCCATGGTGTATATATCAGCTATTTTAGTAAGCCACAACAAAATTGAAGGAGGCGACTCATGCTTTCATATGGCCGGAATGCACGCCAGAGTCCCCTTTCACACTTGTGCGACTTGAAAGTAGTGATCTTTGCCGCGATTTTGCAGCAATTTTGATGCCACTTGAAGCAATGCCTGTGTAATCCTGAGGTCTATGCACCTCAAGTCGCATCAAAGTCGGACCAAATTAGTGCAGGGAGTACTTTGAAGTCGCTGCAATATGAATGGTACTCATTGAAAATCAAGGGTACGACTTGTCATGCAACTTTGCAGTCCCAAGTCGAAGGACAAGTCGCACAAGTGTGAAAGGAGCATTAGCCGCATTCAGAAGATGGATCATCAATGAGTTTTTATATTTGCGTTTCGAAAAATCTGAAAGATGGAGAAGATCCAAAATCATGATCAGTGAGCTGCCTTACAATATCACATACTTTTGGCCAAAACCCCTCCAATTTCTGAAAGGACCAAAAAATGTGCAATATAGTACCTTCTGCCTCTCGGCAACGCCAACGGGTATTTGTCCTTTCCGAATAGATTTTCTGCAGCAGGGATGGAACCTTATACCAACGTGTGAGGATCTTGTAACTCAGCTCTTGATATTTACTGGCCACTGAGCAATAATGGATAAAGTAGAGAATCCGATCCCGCTGCTCATCGGCTAGTGTGATACCTAACTCTCTTTCCCATTTCTGAAGATATCCAGGGACGAATCCCTCGGGAGGGCGTATTAGCTCTTTATAAGCCTCAGATACCCCACTGGCAGAGGGTGCCTCTGTCAGGCATAGATTTTCCAACGGTGTATTACACTGCATTCACATCTGAGCGTATTGTTTTCAGGCAGAAATTTGTGCCATTTTACCGCAATTTTTATAGCGATTTTGTATAGGTCAAAAGGTCACCAATGTAAAAAGCAGAAAAACGCCCAAATCTGCCTGAAAGAAAAAGCTCCAGAACTTGTTTGAGCTTAGGCAATTGGCTTCAGGCATTTTGGAGTAGAGATGTGAACCGTCTCCATAGAAAATAATTGATTTTTTCCCCTCCAGGGCTTTGTAGCTTGAGGCTTCAAGCTACAAAACGCTCAGGTGTCAATGGGGCCTAAAGGCAGTTTGACCACTCCCCTCGGAGGAGACCACTAAGGAAATGAGTATGTTGCTGCAACCACCACGGATCTAGTGGTGAATTACACATTGACTGTATTTCATCCCTAGTCTTCAACCTGAAATCTTTATTTCCTAATACATGCAGGAAAGAGGACACATTCCATTTGGTTCATGTGGACTATGCACTAACTTATCAGTATTAAGGGAAATGTTTGGGGTATATAATCCTTGTGGGTATATATTTCTGGGGAATGTGTATATACCAGACCCATTGTAAGCTACATTTTTAGCAGGGGGTACTTGCAGTTCTAGTGCTATGATTGGTGCTAAAAATATGTCTACAACACTTCTCTTAGCACTTTTCCTTCCCTGGATGGCCTGAGAGTGATTTAGAGATCGATGAATATTTTCATGTTTTATAGAAGCCATAATGTCCCCTTTATTTCCCCTGAGCCCATAGAAAGTTTGTGTCTTGACAATAGATATATATGTTGGCTAAATAATGGATTATTTGGTAAATAATGTATAGCTCTAGTTCTCTGAAAACAAACACAGATAGTCCTCAGTGGAATCATGGATGTACCATATGTTTAAAAGGCATCAGCGGTTCTCAGCAGCCATATGTAACAAGATGGCAGATTTACAGATGATACCGGCTCTAGGGTCTAGGCTGTGATGGGTTTCGAGTTTGCAAGAATAGAAGATATGATAGTGACACAGACTTGGTTATCTTATTTTAATCAGTTGTGGAAATAAAAGAACAAATCAAATATAATTTTTCACCCCCCTTCCTGCCCAGGCCAATTTTCAGCTTTCCGCGCTGGCACACTTTAAATGACAATTGCGCGGTTATATAACACTGTACCCATATTCATTTTTATAATTTTTTTCGGACAGGTAGAGCTTTCTTATGGTGGTATTTAATCACCACTGGGTTTTTAAATTTTTGATAAATGAAAAAAGTCCAAAGTTTTTGAAAAAAAAAACAAACCTTTATCTTTGTGTCTGTTATACAATTTTGTAAATAAGTTATTTTTCTTCTTCACTGATGTGTGCTGATGAGGCTGCACTAATGGACACTGATAAGCTGCACTGATGGGCACTAATAGGCTGCATTGATGGGCACTGTTGAGGCTGCACTTATGGGCACTAATGAGGCTGCACTGATAAGGCAGCACTGATGGGCACTAATATGCTGCACTGATGGGCACTGATATATTGTACTAATTGTCATTGATATGCTGCACTGATGGACACTGATATGTTGTACTGATGGGCATTGATATTCTGCACTGATGGGCACTGGTGGGGCTGCATTGATAATCATGGCACTGACTATCAGTGTAAATGGCTTCTGTAACTGGAAAGCCGGTTATTGGCTTTCCTTTCCTCCTCAGACACTGACAGTGCTGAGGAAAGGAAATACCGATAACCGACATTTGTTTGTGATGAGCTCTGATTGGACACAGCTGATCACATGGTAAAGAGCCTACATCATTGGCTCTTTACCCTGATCTGTGATGCACTGTGTCCAAAGGACACAGCTCACTACCGATCGCCATGCTGTGTGCCCTGATGTGAAGGATGTTAAATGGTGTCCCATTAGAGCCGTAAAGCATCAGTCGGGCTGTCAATCTGCTCTAGGCCAGACGGGAAGGTTTTTAAGTGGGTCTGTCATAATATACGGTATTTATAGTGTACGGCTCTGCTTGTGTTGTGTAATGACTGCACGAGCAGACAGAGGGTGGTGAGCTGTCTACCACAGGTCACATCTGAGGGAAATCTGCAGCAGTTTTCTATATGAAAAATTGCCATAATTGCTCTGTTAATTAGGGCCAGACCTTCCTTAGTTTCTATTACACTCTGAAATAGAAACTGGAGCAGGTTGAGCAGATGGACCTGAAACAGATTTGCCCACTCTGTTAATGTAGCACACGCCACACCTGAAAGATTCCTGCACCATAAAAATGTCACAGGGAGGTATAAAAGCTCTTGGGAGATATAGTTCTGGGGGTGTTCCTATCTCAGTAGGAGCTGAGTTCCCAGCAGCTGCCCCAGCAAGAATTTACTAGCGTGGCCAGGATGTCACTGGGAAGAATAAAAGCTCTTTCTTGCTACAGGAACTAGGTAAAAGTAAAACGTAATGCTGGTACATAATCTATAGGGGAGAGGGAAGTGTGGAAGTTGAGTTGGGTCATTGCCTATACCAATTCTTTAAAATGCTGCTAAGCAGTGTCTAAGGCCCCTTTCACATATGGCAGATTCGCTCAGCGGAGTCTGCTAGCTCTGTGGGAGATTGCTCCGTTGATCCCCGCTGAGCCGGAGGATGACAGGTCTGTCTCTGCTCTCTATGGAGAGATGGACCTGTCAGATCCCCGCTGTTCTCAATGGGGAGATCGAATGAAAACGGATCCTCTGTCCATTTTCATCCGATCCAATCCGATCCGCTGGATGGAAGGCAAACGTATTGTTCATACATCTGTTTTAACATATCGGATGGCAGACGGGTGTCAGCAGACACATCTCTGCTGATATCCGCCTGCCCACAGAGGTCTATGGGTGGCCCGCTTGGATCCACCTGAAAAACGGACAGGTGGATTCCAGCGGGTTTATCGTGTGAAAGGGGCCTTAGGCTTCCAGATTGTGTGCCTTAAAGTGTTTGTTACCCCAACATTTCGTATTCCTGATATGTGCCTGCTGTACCATGTACTTGTATGAAAAAGTATCCTGTTCTCTTTGTATTGCTTCCTTTATGTGAAATCCCTGGTGTTCCTGCCAGTCCCTCTGCTTTTCTATTAAATACTGACCACTCTAAGCAGGAGAGCACACGTGTCTCTAGCTATGCTGGGAACTCAGTGTGCTCTCCTCCAATGATCAGACTTGTCCCGGAATGCTCCTGCTGCACAGCTATTTACTGGGAAGCTCAGTGTACTGCTGTTTCTCCTCCCCCCAGCCCTATGCAGCTGAGAACAGAGGGAATGTGATCACTTATAAAGATGGAGGAAAAGGGTATTTATAATGTTTTTTTTTATATCTATACAAAAATGTTTTGCCTTTCATTCCTATTTTAAACTGAATGTGTTGTTTTACAAGGTGATTGTTTACAATCACTTTAACCACTTGCCGACCGCCGATCGGCATCTGACGGCGACAAGGTGGTTCTGTAGCGCAAATCGCCGTCATATGACGGCGGCTGCTAGATCGAGCCTAGTGAGCGCGTGGGCTCACTGTGTCCGGGGAGGGCCAGGGAGCGGGTGCGGCGGATTCGATCTCCGCCGGCCACCCGCGATGCCCCCCCCGGAGTGAAAGAACGGAGGTCCGTGTAAGTAAACACGGACCTCCGTTCTGTGAGGGGGGAAGGGCTGTGATCACAGCCTTCCTCTACATGGAAGCTGTGATCGCTTCCCTTCCCCAGCTAGGGCAGTCCCCCCACAGTTAGAACACGCCCAGGGAACACAGTTAACCCTTAGAGCGCCCCCTGCAGGTTAACCCCTTCACTGCCAATGGCATTTACACAGTAATCAGTGCATTTTTATAGCACTGATCGATGTATAAATGCCAATGGTCCCAAAAAAGTGTCAAAATGGTCCGACATGTCCGCTGAAATATCGCAGTACCGCTAAAAATCGCAGATCGCCGCCATTACTAGTAAAAAATAAAAAAAATAAAAACCCCAGAAATTAATTCTCATCATCCGTAAACGCGACCACTTTTGCGCAAACCAATCAATAAACGCCGATTGCGATTTTTTTTATCGCAAATATGAGGAAGAATATAAATCGGCCAAAACCGATGAAAAAAAATGTTTTTTTATATTTTTTTTGGATTTGTATTTTAGCAAAAAGTAAGAAACTTTGTTTTTTTTTGCAAAATTGTCGCTCTTCTTTTGTTTATAGCGGCGATCAGAAATGACGCAGCGGTGATCAAATACCACCAAAAGAAAGCTCTATTTGTGGGAAAAAAAGGACGCAAATATCGTTTGGGTACAACGTCGCACGACCGCACAATTTTCAGTTAAAGCGACGCAGTGCTGAATCGCAAAAAGGGCTCTGGTCCTAAAGTGTGAAATCCTTCCGGTCCTTAAGTGGTTAAATGCTTCCTTGCAGTTTGGATCATGGCCAGTGTCTTTAAGAGCCGGTTCACACTGAGGCGGCACGACTTGCAGGGCAAAGCAAGTCGCGCCGTTCGAGGCTACCTCAGCGCGGCTTGCAAAGAGACTTCTTTACATAGAAGTCAATGCAAGTCGCGCTGAGGTCGCCCCGAAATAGTGCAGGAACCTTTTTCTAAGTCGGAGCGACCTGAGTCGCTCCTATTAGAACGGTTCCATTGCACTGCATGGGGACGACTTGTCAGGCGACTTGAGTCGCCTGACAAGTCGCCTCAGTGTGAACCGGCTCTAAGAGATTAACTTTCACTTCTTTTACCAGGGCAGGGAGTAAGGGGGATCTCCCCAGTAGGGGGAGATGTAAAAACCTGACAGAGTATCTAACCCTCCCTAACATATCTAATGCGATGGAGCCCCTTTAACTGCATATTTAGCAAACCTGCCTGTAGTTTTCCTTTAATGTCTAAAAGACGGGAGTGTGAAACATTACCTAATAGACGAAGCTTGCAGTTAGCAAGGCACATGAAGCATCTGCTTTTAAAACTAATTGAATATTTCTTTGTCTGATTATTTCAGAACAGATGTGCTGGGGACAATTCAATTACAAATAATCCCCACCGCCCAGTAGGTGTGATGTTCTCTTAGGTAATGTGAGTTCTCAGGCACGGGGTCTTCCCTGAGAGTTTAATTTACCATCTTATGAGTAAACTGTGTTGGGAAACTGAATTCATTTTATGATTTCCCTAAGCTAGCTCCACATAGAAAATATATAGTAATCACATCAACGGTACTGTATGGCAAGTAATATGCACACACTTAGATTCATTTAGATGCACTCTCAAAATGAAGTCAAATGACAAGTGATGTGGTGTATAATCTATGCTCTGTGTTTGTACATCTTCCAGCTACTGCGAGATGACAGTTCAAACGGATACTCATGAAAATTATATTTTTGATATCAGCATCTGCAACGTTTGGCCCCTTTCACACGGGACGGATCTGCTCAGCAGACTCCACCCGCTCAGTGGGAGATCCCTCCGTTGATCCCCGCTGAGCTGGCGGATGACAGGTCCGTCTCTGCTCACTGTGCAGGGAAGGACCTGTCAGAGCCCTGCTGTTTTCTTTGGGAAGGTCTGATGAAAACGGACTGCATGTCCGTTTTTATCTGATCCGATGGACGGATGGCGAACGTATCGCCATCCGGCTGTCTTGAGCAAATCTTGTTGGATCGGATGGCAGACACATCTCCGCTGACATCTGCCTGCCCATAGAAGTGAATGGATGGGCAGAGGCGTCGGGAGGGGGGCTGACCAGGCTACAGACCCGGGGGTGCCCCCGAAAAGCCCTGGGTCTCGGCCATGCAAAGGGCTATTATTAGCCCTGAGGCTTCCGAGCACTCCGGAGAATCACCAGAGTTGCCCGCCACTAGAGGTCCGGGACTGGCACTGGTGATGTCTCCGCTGCCATTTTAAAGAAGACGAGCTTCAGGCTGGATTCACACATGCGCGGTGCATTTTTCAGCTCCGTTTTCTCAAGGAAGCTAATAAACAACTGTTCTTCGGTTCATCTGCATTTTAGCTGCGGATCAGCTGCAAATTTTGAATGACTTCACAGGTGTTTAATCAGAGCTGCGAATTCTGGGAAGGCCAATCACATCATAGATGTGTTTTTGCGGTAAAATAAAAGGGAGTGATTTTCCTGGCCTCTTCCAGATTGCCTAGCAGTCTATATTGTGTGTATTTTTTGACCACCAAAATGTGTGCTGCTTTGCTTTGATTTTGCCAACAGTTGTTGCAACAACAGCAGCAATTTTGCTGGAAGGGGAGAGGAGGAGGAGAAGGAGGAGAAGAAGAAGATACTGGGTTCATGCTATAATCGCAAATAGGGAGGAGAGAGGCCAGTTTAAGATCCTGTTTGAAGACCTCTGTGGGCATGAAGAAAATTTTTTTAACTACACGCGCATGTCAATAAAGAGGTAAGATATTGCATACGTTTTGGGGCCCAGCAATCTCTGTTTTTACACAAAACATATGGGAAAAAATGGTGTGGGGCAGGGCTGGCCCTACCATGGGTCTTAGTGGACCGAGGCAGCACTTTGAGAGGGGCAGCAAATTTAACCACGGCCACCTCTCCTTCTCTTCTATTTACCCTGAAAATTGATGACCCCGATTTTTTGGTCCAGCAGTTTGGTGTGTAATGAAACGAAATGTTTCAAAAATTATTTAGTGTAAATTCCTCCCCAAATGTTTGGGTGTGAACGGGACCGACTTAGATACCTACAATACCAGCCACCTTGTGCTCTGCGGATCTTGAAGTGGAACCCCCGCCAAATGCAAAATCCTGCATGGGGTCACCCTCTAAGAGCATACCAACCCCTTCGCTCTAGTATGGATTTTAAGGGGAAACCCTACTGCCCAAAAAATGGCATGGGGTTCCCCCCAAAATCCATACCAGACCCTTAGCCAAACACACAGCCTGGCAGGTCAGGAAAGGGGGTGGGGACGACCAAGTGGCCAACTCCCTCCTGAACGATACCAGGCCATGTACCCTCAACATGGGGAGTATGGGTGCTTTGGGGCAGGAGGCATGCTGCTCCACTCACCTCAAAGCACCTTGCCCCCATGTTGATGAGGACAAGGATCTCTTCCCGACAACCCTTGAAGGTGGTTGTTGGGGTCTGCAGGTGGGGGGACTTATTGGAATGTGGGAGCGCCCTTTAAAAAGGGAGCCCCCAGATCTGCCCCCCCCATGTCAATTAGTATGGGGTACATTGTACGCCTACCCATTCACCTAATCCCAAAAGTGTGAACAAAAAACACTACACATGTTTGCAAAATATCTTATTAAGGCATCTCCGCCATATTCTGTCTTCTGCTCTTTTGCAGGGTCTTCTCCGTTGTGTTCTCCCTTTGTTCTTGTTCCCATGTTGACATGAGGCTCTCTTCTGCTCTAATACCTAGTCTGTGCTCTAGAATGACTTATATTGGCATGGGAAAGGGGCCATTGGCTGCGTCATCTAGGGGCCCCACCCCCTCTGATGTCATCGCCCGAGGCATGATGGGCCATGACTTCTGAGGGGGCTGGGGCCCCGAAATGACGCAGCTGATGGGCCCACCCCAAGCCAATATAATTCATTCTAGAGCACACTTTTGGGATTAGGTGAATGGGTAGGGGTACAATGTACCCCATTCTAATTGACATGGGGGGCAGATCTGGAGGCCCCCTTTGTAAAAGGCGCTCCCACATTCCAATAAGTCCCCCGACCGCAGACCCCGACAACATAGGTGTGCGCAGCATATTGCATTAAGGTGTGCACACCAAATGTATTAAAAAATGGACAGTGTTAGTAAGACAGTGGATGCTGTAATTTTAGTTTACATTTTTAGATTAAATACTTTGGGATTTTTATGAACTTTTGGAAGAGCCCCGTTGGGGGTCTTTGGTGAAATATCAACAGGGGGAGTCTGCTCCACATGGGGTGATTAGGGTGTGCCCAGGCACACCCGGCACACCCCCTGCACATGCTTAGGGGCAACAACCACCTTCAAGGGTTGTCGGGAAGAGGCCCATGTCCTCATCAATATGGGGGCAAGGTCCTTGGAAGGTGGGGGGCGCAGCGTGCCCCCTGCCCCAAACCACACATATTCCCCATGTTGAGGGCACGTGGCCTGGTATGGTTCAGGAGGGGGGCAGCCACTCAGTCGTCCCCACCCCCCTTTCCTAACCTGCTTAGATAAGGACCTGGTATGCACCTTGGGGGTGGGGTAAACACTTTATTTTTACAGAATTTTAACAATAATAAAATGAACTAAAATAAACAACAGGACATCATCCACGGGTAATCAAAGTTAACAAAATACTGTAGTCAAAGTTTACAAAATACTTATGTTTGACATCCTGAACTTTGGAAGTGCAGCTGCTCCACTCTGGCAAAATGTTTCTGGCTATTTCAAGCCAAGCACGTTTGTTAGCAACATTGTCCTTATATTTAGCATGGCGGGTGTCATAAAGCAAAGGTCTGCCCTCACAAGCCGGATCAGCTCCTCACAGTCCACGGATTCCTTGCACTTGGCAGAAGCTTTTCTCCCTCTTTTGGCCATGGCTGCACTGCTCTGCACAGGAAACAGTCAGGGGAGGAACGCAGATGACGTGGAAGAGGGGGGCAGTATAGGAGGAGGAGAATTCTATTCCTGTTCAATGCGGAGCACATCTCCGTGTTTCATGCATTCCCATAGAACATAATGGCCCAGGAATTCGCACCGCAATGGGCAGAAAACACACAGGTATTTTGTGCAATGCGGAGTGCGAATGCACCGGTCATATGTGAACCGGACACATTGAAAACAATTTGTTTTCAAGTGTCCTGCGAATTGGATGCGGTTTAAGCCGCATCCAATTCGCATAGGTGTGAACCCAGCCTTACTGAAGCATGGATCATACGCAGAGGGGAATAAAACAAGAGGCGGAACCGGCTGCCAATAGAAATGGAGCTGCCGCCAACCTCCGCCCTGCTATGACCTGGTATGGGAAAGGGGGAGGGGGGTTGACGGCAGCTCCATTTCTATTGGCAGCCACCCAGCCGGCTCCGCCTCTTGTTTCTTCGAGGCGGAGAACAAAATAAGGGGAGACGCATACTAGGTACGAAGTCACTCCGACCCAAGTGTGGATACGCTTAACCTACGCCGAATTTGGCGTAGGTTAAGCGTCCTGTGAACTTTTGT
>BLSH010333605.1:242215-257210 GCA_018402905.1 Glandirana rugosa | reverse complement strand
GGGGGGGGGGGGGGGGTTGACGGCAGCTCCATTTCTATTGGCAGCCACCCAGCCGGCTCCACCTCTTGTTTCTTCCCCTTAGAGTGACCATGCTTCAGGAGACAGAGACTTCAGAGACTCCGCTGGTGACACCCTGATGTAAGGAGGCACTCTGTCCACTGGGGACACCTGTGATGTATGGAGGCACTCTGACCACTGGGGACACCCATGATGTGAGGAGGCACTCTGACGGCTGGGGACACCTGTGATGTAAGCAGGCACTCGGGCCGCTGGGGACACCTGTGATGTATGGAGGCACTCTGACCGCTGGGGACACCTGTAATGTAAGGAGGTACTCTGATAGCTGGGGACACCTGTGATGTAAGGAGGCACTCTGACTGCTGGGGACACCTGTGATGTAAGGAGGCACTCTGACCGCTGGGGACACCTGATGTAAGGAGGGACTCTGACTGCTGGGGACACCTTTGATGTAAGGAGGGACTCTGACCTCTGGGGACACCTGAAGGAAGGAGGGACTCTGACCGCTGGGGACACCTGATGGAAGAAGGGACACTGCCCGCTGGGGACACCTCATGACATCTGCTGCCAGGAGATGTGGCAAGTGACACGCTCAGGGCTCCCACTGATTCTGCATTGTGGTGAGTTGAACAATTTCATTTTATATTACAATGTAATAATAATAATGGGCTTCAATCATCCTGACACCATACCAACCATGGTGCCGGGATGATTGAATCACTAACACCAGGTGTTTGGAGTATCTTTATCTGCTGATCGTTAAACTTTCTGGAATACACATATTGCTATTGTGTGTAGGATCTGAGCCTACTGTCCCTCCATCCCTCTTTCTTTCCTTCTCTCTCCTTCCCTCCCTATTTCATTCTTTCTTTCTCGCTCCATCCTTCATTCATCTCAGACTTGAACCACACCCCATTTAAGGCACGCCCATGTACCCCACTCCCACTGTTTAGTTTAAACCACACCCATTTCCCCAGGCTGAAGCCCCTGGGCTTTTTCCCACCTAGCAACGCCCCTGCTTAAAGTGTTTGTATAGCCAAAATATTTATTTTAGTCTTGGATAGAGGGTAAAGGGTTAGAACCCCTGCCAGATTTTTATTGCCACAAAGAATGGCGCACCACACTTAAAATGAAAGTTTTACATTTTATTCTATTAAAGTGGTTGTAAACCTCAAGGTTGTAGTTGTACCTATAGGTAAGCCTATAATAAGGTTTACCTATAGGTACTGTAAATATCTTCTAAAAAACTTGCAGCATTTAGGAGATATTTACTATATATGCTCATGCGCTCTAAAGGAACGGCCACCCGGCTCCAGCCAGTCACACAGCTGGAGTCCATTGACCCGGAAGGAATATGGGTGAAGATGGAAGTGGCCACTGGAATGGGATTGCATCGCTGGAATGCTTTGTTTTCAGGTAAGTGTCACAAAATGTGCTAGTATGCAATACATACTAGCACATTATGCTTTTTCCTTGCAGGTCTGAAAAAAAAGTTCTGCATATGTAACCAATGCATTTTGGGGAGTGCCCTCTTCCTCTGGGCTTTCAAGAACGGATGATTGAGTAGGTTAGGCTAAGTAATGTATGGTAAAGGAAATATATTACAATGTGTGCCAGCATGCTCCACAGCAGCTGGTTGGCTTAGGATGTCAAAACCACCCACTGTGGAGCATGCGTGCATTTACTGCAATATTTATTACCTCTACAATGCATTACTGAGTCTAACCTACACAATCATCATTTTCTACAAATCATGATGAAAGGGGCACTCTCTGACCCCCTAAACACATTGGGATTGATTTACTAAACCAGGAGAGTGCAAAATCTGGTGCAGCGCTGCATAGAAACCAATCATCTTCCAGGTTTTTTTTTGTCAAAGCTAAACTGAACAAATTAAGTTAGAAGCTAGTTTGCTACCATGCAGAGCTGCACCAATTTTTGCACTCTAGTAAATCACCCCTATTGGCTAGATACACAACTCCTGTTTTAATGGACACAGCTTTAAAACAGGACTCTCATTTTGGTTGTGGTGCTCCATTCTTTGTTTTATTTGTTTCAGTCAGAGTGTCCTTATAGAACCTTCAGCTGCCCACATGTGGGTACAGTGTGATGTGGTGGCAATAACACACACTTAGTCCAGGTTCAAATTATGGAACTTGTACTGAAGTAAAGGAAAAACAGTGCACAAGAGGTCAGGTGTAAGGATGGCCAACCGGGAACACTCACCGATGTCAACAACATGTAGCAAAGCAGGTTTCAGCCATACTGACAGCATCTGTCTGGAGGGGCGTAAAATGGGCTGGCCCATAATGGGAAAGTGTCCAAGCAGAGTAGGGGAGCCTTAAGTTTTACCTACTCATCTGGAACCTTTCCCTATTGCTAATACTATCCCTGACAGATGGATGACCTGTCCCTACACTATCTGAATGCACGCCAAACCTAGAGGCCAGGTTCTTAAATGGACTCTGCCACACCTAAGATGGCCGCCAGAGTCACATGGGTGGCTAGCATCCAATCGGATCACTGTCCCAGTGACTCAGGACACCATATAGGAGCCATGTTCCCCTTGACTTCCTCTCCCTCTGCAATGCTGCTGTGGATGAATGGCACCTGCAGTAGAGAAAAAAGACTGCACTTGCCTACACACATAATGCCGAAATGGGGAGCAAGATTTTCCCCAGGAACCAGCACCATCATCTCTCCTCTTTCACAGATTTTTATTGTTGTCTGTGTCCCCATTGGAGAGATTCACCCTCTCATTGTTCTGATCACCATTGCCCTTAGGAAAAAAAGTAAGGGAAAATCTAAAATTTTGAGTTATTACCATAATCCTATCAAGGGGACAGCAGCTCCAGTGACAACTCTCTACAAGTAGACTTCTCAATTTTGGAGATATTACTTCTTGTCTTCTGTGGAGTCTCCAGGAAAGGAATTAAAGGGAAATTTCTCCAAAGAGACACAGGCAAAAAACCCAATCTGTAAACTTTAAAGGAACATTGCCACGAGGTAAATATTTAGGATGTCATTGTTATCTTTTCATTCTTGGGTAAGGTCAAGATCCTCTTGGAGAGATCCTGGGAATGCTGAAAATCCCAAATCCCCTCTCTCTGCCTGGGTAAGTTATCTCAGGAGAAGGTTTATCTGATCAGAAGTGGAATTGGGTTGATTGAAACCATTGCAAGATCTTTTCGAAAAAAAAAAATAAAGATTGAGTTGGGACCAACATGTGATGATGAGATGGTGTTTCCCCATTGCTCCTGAGATGTACTGAAATTTGGGAAATTGGACCAGCCTAACCCCTCATTATGACATGTTAAGTTATCGTAGGAGAAGGGGCATGTATTTAGAAATGGAGCTTCATTGGACCCATTACAAGATCTTTTTCATGTATGGTGAAAACAAGATTGAGTTGGGAGGACCATGTGATGATGAGATGGTGTTTCCCCATCCTGGAGGAATACAGCAAAGTTAGATTATGTGGGACCTGTTACTGGAGAATAGTAGGTAATCCAGAGCTCTAGAAGTTGTACTGAGTTGCAGCATAGTATAATAAGGAAAGAGCACCTAGCTTCAGCATGTACAACATCTTAAGTTCCTTGTACATATACCAACTCCAAGAAAGGTTGTCCTACTGTAAGAGGAATCATTGAGTAAAAGCATTGTAGAACATTTCATGTTTTTACTGTTAACTGCAACTGCACCTTGAGCATGACAGCCAAGCAACTAGCAATGGCAGCTCACGTGTTTCTCTCACTTTTTTTCGGCTTGCTCTTACTTTGTGTTAGAGTGCTATGAAAGTGGAACCTCATATGACTTTATGTTGCCTTACCTTTTACTGTTAGACCATTTTACAGTTTAGGATAACCTTTGCCCGTGAATATTTTTCTTTTCATAGCAGGACTTATAACCGTACTACAGATGTCCCTCTCTTCCAACATTCATTTGTCAGTTATATAAAAATAAAACTGAATTGGCTGCATGCAAAGGGATGTGATTTAAAGAATAATTCACCACCGTTCTCCATGCTTCACAGGTCATTTTCTGCTTTCTGTTGACAGACTTTAGAATGGAAATGGAAGCGATCCTCTTTTTGCATAATCAGAACTGTTGGGTAGTAATCTTTTTTTTTTTTCTCAATTAAGCTTTATTGAAGAAGGAATTTTTAAGTTACAGTGTTACAATCACAGCGTGAACAAAGGTTAGCAATCCACATCAATTTTGGATATTACAGCAGTGATAGAATCATATAATAACTTTATCCAAAAATTTGTAAAAGGATGTAGTGTTAGATGAGTTTGGTAGGTATTTTTACACCGTCTTTAACTATTTAAGTCATGTACTCATCATTCAAAACATTTATAAAATAAATCTTGATATAACAGCTGCATAGATGGGGAAGGTGCCTGCGGTAAGATTACCGAGGTCATGAGGAAAGAAAAGAAAGAGGAGAGGGAGAGAAAGAAGGATAGGGTAAGTAGAACCGAACAACCTACAAAGATCATGAGGAAAAAGAACCCGGATGTACTGTACTGATTAAATTAGTGAGTGCAGGGAAAATATTTTGTGGAGACCGTTATTGTAAAGTTGAATTAGGCCGATAGTTCTAAAAACATATCGGAAAGAGTAAATAGGAGCCAGTTTTTCCATAAATTATGGAAATTAGCTGTAGATTCATTTTTCATTGCACTAATTTCCTCCATTTTGTAGATAAGGTTTACTTTCTCTATTCAGTCTTTAATAGAAGGGATTTTTGTTGACTTCCAATGCAAGGGAATTAGTGCTTTGGCAGCGTTTAGCAAGTGTCTGGCCAGGGAATGTTTGTAGCTACGTATAGAAAATTGATTTATGTGAAGAAGGCACGCTTTCGTATTCCAATGTGATTGATTGTTGTGTCAGTAATGTATTTTATCCAACGTATAACGGATTGCCAAAAAGTCTGAATAAGTGGGCATGACCACCAAATATGGTAAAGGGAACCTGTTTCAGTGCTGCATCTCCAACATTTGTCTGAGATCGAGGGGGACCACCTCCTGGCCCTCTGGGGAGTAATATACCACCTTGAGATGAGTTTGTAAGAGACCTCTTGGATTTTTGTGCTTAGAGAACATTAGGGTAGTAATCTTATGACCGAAGATAGAATACACTCCTAATATTGCCATAAGATAAGGCAAACAGTGGAGATACTCAGAAGTAGACTTTCCATTTATTTCTATGAAGAATGCAAAATTAGACAGGTGAAGGAACTCCAGTACAGTGCATCTAAACTGAAATAAAAGGTAATATATCTTGCCTTATAGGTTACCAGACCATAGATGTGGTAGTTGCAAATGGTACCTATTTTCAGGCTTTTTTTGCTTTATATTTACTTGGTGATTCCACCAGGAACACAATTCTTGTTCTAGGGTAGCAATTTGTTAGCACCCCTAGTGAATGCAGATAGATGTGACAGTACTTTAGGCTAAGGGCTTACATGAAGAAAGTAATTACTAATTACTTCCATTTTACTTACAAAACCCAAGCCAGTCTATAACACAGGTTTCTGGCTCCTCACAAGCTTACTTTTCAGGAGGGAGCTTGAGCTCTCCTACCAGCTCCCCGATACACGCACAAGGCCCATAATACAATTTGCCCTCAGGCAAGGATAGGAGCTATATTACTGATATGTCTATCCACAAGGCCTTGCTACTATCGTGGTTAAAGTCCTGGTCCCTGGGTGTAACTCTGCCCCACAACCAAGGACACATGTCAGCAGCCTGGTTGCCAGGGAATGGTGCATCTTGGACCATTCCAACCACCATTCCATCAGAAACCACCATTGGCCAGCCATGAGTGCTGAGCTGGCCGTGCATTACTATTCCAACCCCATTCAGTACTTGTAGGCCATGCTATGGACTAATGAGGTCCATTTTTACTTCTCTGTGCAAAACAGAAAAGAGAGGATGCAAGAAACAGCTTTACTTGACTTTCATATAGTGCAAGAACAATTTCAGATTAAGATAGCATATAGAAGATATGGAAGATCACAGTAGACTAACCTCAGGCTACTGTGGCCTAATTCCCACAGTGAACAAGAAGGGAGTGATGTGGTGCAATTTGGTTTTCTCTGTTTCGCAAGAGTGAGACCCTCCAACACATTTGGTTTACGGTCCCAAACTAAGTCCATAATGATAGAATCTTGAACCTGAGAAGGGAAGGCTCACAAAGGGGAAAAAGTCCATGCCAACCCTTACATGCTCTCTTCACAAGGCTAATGTCTACCCATGTCTCTGTCCCCCTTTCAAAATGTATTCCAGGTTAATATATCCTCAACAGAAAAGGGTAGAGGGGACTATACCAACAAGGAAGAAAGGACCAGCCCATAGAACTGTAACAAAAGAAATGTTCAATTAACTAACATTGAGGAGCAACATTGTCATTCTAGGTTGCTCTCTTCATCCCTATTTCATATATAGCGCTGCCCACTTGAGGGTCACATATGAAATCAATTCCCCCTTGGTCCTCCCCACTTCGAGAGTCCTCCACCACACCTGACACTCTGGGTTCACTCATTTTTATGCAATATAATATGTCTTAACACTGTAAGAATGATATAGACCACATTTGGATTCAGTTCTAAAGAATTTACGTATAAACTCTAGAACTATAGCTCTTAAAAGTAAATTAGTTATTTAAAGCAACAGTAAATAACTTGTTTGAACATAGAGAATATCAGCATGACATTTCAGATTAACACTTTGACACTGTTGGTAAACAGAACAAATGCGGAACTAAAACAGCAGTTCCTTTAATACAGCATAATCACATATCTGATAGTCCAAGAAATGATGTGTCAACTCAAGATGTAGATGAGCACAATAATTGATAATAGTGTGAAAGATTCACTCTATTACTGCAGCAATCTAGATGAATGAACTATCATATATATTGATACTGCTCAATAAAACCCTGGAAAAAATATGATTGCTCTATAAAGGTTTAAATGTGATATAACACAGATATCACTAACCAATGACAATTGCTTAACTCAATTCTCCTGATCTAATTCAAAGAGTTCCTTAGGAGATTTAACGTTAACCTTTGATCATGTGAGAAATGGTATCTGCAATGAGAAGGATCTAGTTAATGAAGTTCAGTTCTAAAGCTTTGTTCTGTTCTAAAGTTAGGTACCTGAATTACTGTGTCGGTTAATCTTTGAGTTAAGGCACAAATAGGTAATTTGGATGAAATTTAGAAGAAAGCCTTGGCAGTGATTGCTGACTTCAGATTATGATAACTGTTAAAGAGGGACCTGTGCTGCACTGACAAAGAAGTATAGAAAGAATTGAGTATACTCAAAGGTATCACCGAAAATGGTCCGGCTGTTCAGGCTGTGCTGATGACACTGGAACTGATGGTATAAGCTTGCTCTTTGCTTTAGGGAAACCGGCTTACACTGCTCTCCCCGCTGTTCTCTCCGGACCCACCGCTGTTCACACTGCAGCTGACTCTGGATCTGGAACAACTCAGATGCTGGCACATTGATTCCGCTGGTCACTTACTGGAACAAAGCAGTGTTGCAGCTCGCTGGGGTACTGTGTAACTTTAGCCTGCTTGACTTAGGCCGCAGGCCGCAATCCCGATGGAACATACATAGACAGACCCCTCCAGTCAGTCACGCCATCCAAAGAGACCGAAGCCAACTCCTCCCCTACTTAAATAGGTTCTCCAACAAAGCATCATTCCTTCAAAAACCACTTCCTGCAGCACAGCATCCTGGGAAATGGAGTCCTTTTATAGCAGGGTCCAGAGACCGACTTCCTCTGTAGCACTACAAATCCCCTAATCAGTACCTCTCACATGATCATTCTGTTCAGCAGTTTCAACACTAGAGGGAAGTCTCCACAACATCAATAAACATAAAATGTCCCAAGTTAAAGGAGCACTATTTAACTCCACATAGATGGGGGGTGTTTCATAGGGCACAAAAGAGCACGGAATGCTGAAACATTGGGGTTATTTTCTAAAACTGGGCGTACAAATCTGGTGCAAATCTGCATAGAAACCAATCAGCTTCCATGTTTTATCACCAAAGCTTAATTGAACAAGCTGAAGTTAGAAGCTGGCTACCATGCACAGCTACACCAAAGTGCACCAGTTTTACTAAATCTCCCCCGCTGTTTGACATTTCATTTCAATATACAAGAAGTCACAATTTCACTCCCATGTTACTGCATCCATGTTACAGATGCAGTCACCGCTTGCAGACAACAGTGGGTGCTGTGGCTGTCTGAATACAATAGCAGGTAGTGAAGATTCTTTCATCCACACTGTTTCGCATGGAAGACAGAAATCTATTGATTTTCTGAGAGAAACCTACATATGTATGGCTAGGTTAAGTGTCCTTTCCAAATGCCAGAAAATAAGATGGTCATCCACGTCTATTATTCTATTTTGTCAGCCAATGACTGTTATTCCAACATAAAGCAGGCTCTAGGTGTATCTGCTGGATGCAATACATATGCACATGCCACAATTGCCCTATATAGATTCCTCTATGTTTATGACTGCGTGTCTGTGTCTGGTACGTTCTCAACACTGCTATCAGCCAACTGACAATCCTTCTATCTATTAGACCTTGAACATTCCATGTAACTGAAATTTGCTATAACACTCAGGATAAAAGTATCTATTTCTAGTAAGTTCTATTTGCTAAGATCATGTAACATATCAGTTGTCTGATTTTTCTTCTCTTTTCCAGTCTTGGCAGATGAGAACAGATCTGATTTCTGGCTTAGCTGCTCCACAATGTCATAACATTCAGCGCGGCTGCAGCTGTACACTGGCTCACTGAGCTGTAATTACGGAGAGGGGAAAATATATCTTGAAATTAAAGAATATTGCACTTGTAATAGGAGTGTTTATAAGAACCACAAACAAACTGCTTATTAGGTTAATGTGGGACTAAACAGTAAACAGAGTCTGTCGTGCGTCGGCCCAGACAATCTCAGCTGCGGTTACAAAAGCGCCAGTTTTATAAAGGCAGTTGGTTTTTGATAGCATCTTACCAACATGGTCCTGTGTACTACAAGACCCAATTCAAATGGGCACTTTCAGGCAGCAAAACCAGATGGTCGAGGTGCATTTTTAGCTTAGCTGTCTGTCAAAAACAGTGTAGCACCCTCCTAGATAGGTGGTAAGATTAGGAAAATTTAGTTGTGCTTACTGTAATTAGTGGAACTGTGTTGATCATTCTGGTTTATTCACTTGCTGCAGGCTTGATTGCTCTCTTGTTTTGTGGAGAACTGTGAAATGTTCGGGAACATAGGTGGGGGGCAAAGCATATGGGCAGCATGAATACAGCCCTTGCCAATCCATAGGAGGGTGGCCCAGATGGCTGCTCAGATTCTGTATAGAGCCACAGAGCTTCCAGGTCTTATTCCGTTAGAAGAGATCACACCCTAAGGGGGGCTGTTTGCCCCTTTACGCCATCCTGCCATGTGCCTGTGGGGCGTCGAGGCCTCAGGTGGAAAGCCGACGTGGGAACTGTCATCTGAGGATCAAGTCTGGTATCACCGAGAGAAAGTGTCACATGGATGTTTGTAGGAAGCAACCAACCTTCCATGGACATTTGTGAGCACAGACTGGAGAGGGATATCCTAGAGACTTTGGGCTGAGACCGTTCGCCAGTGGGTCAGAGTCAGCTGTGTGTGTGTAGAGGGGACATAGTGTCCAGTGTCCTGAAGAACTCATTCTATTTAAGTCCCTGTGAAATGACTTTGCTTGGACTGTTCACCAGAGGAAGATTGCAATCCTCAAGTTTGCTACAGGCTCATAGTTCTACTGAAGTTTTTGAAGTATCCCATCCAATACCCTAACCCTATCCAAGTTACCCAAAAAATAAAAATGCAAAAAAAGAAAACCCCTGCACTATTCATTGAATTGAAGAGTGACTGTGACCACATGCCTGGATGTGGGGCAATTGTTGAGCAAAGGAACCCTGGGCATCATTCTAGTGGCTTCTATAGGGGTAGCACCACACCAGTAAATCTTGATTGCTTACTGTGGGTCAGCTGCTACTGACAACACAATCCATTGTGGATCACAAGTCAGCAGCTAGGCTCATGTGAAAGCGGTCTTATGTATTTATAAGCAAGGCTATAGCATTGCAGACAGCAGGGTGCAGTACCCAAAGTACAAAGTACTCCACTAGTAGTTTTTTTCGCTATATTTTTGCATTGCATAAATATGTATTTAGGTTCATCTGCAAATCCTGCAGTAGGACAAGAAAAGAAGGTTGCAGAGGGTATTAAGAGGAGTCTGGAGACTCCCTGTTGCTCAAGTAAGAAGCGGCCATTTTCTTTGTTTCTGTGGGCTTCTGGTGATCAAATTCATTGGTAGCTCTATACTTAACATGTATATATAACCCAGATTATATTTTTTTCAATTTGGATAGAGTTTTGGATAGAATTGTCCTCATCACCTGTTCCTGTGACAGCTCAGGTGTGTCGCTATGGTTGTGTGGACCACCCTGGTGACACCCGCCAATGGGGTGACACCATGGGCATAGCATCAGGGATCGCAGGGGTTGCAAGGCAACCCCGCCCATTCTTCAGGGGGCCTGTGCAGCCTCCCTGTCAATTGGGTTATCATCTACTCAGCAAGGATTGCCAGACATCAAAGAAGGTGGCCGGGAGTTGTGGTTGGCTACATAGGAGTGTTCCACTCACCTCACTTGGCTGGAGTGTTGAAAATGGCTGGATCTAGGGGTTGGTGCACCTTCCCCCCATGGATGCTGTAGAAGAGCTGTCCCTACCCACACTGTGCATAACAGAGATTGGATTCTTATTGTACAGATAATCTGCAAAGTGTGTAACTGGCTGTTGCAGTTCTGACCTATGAAATCCTCAAGTCGGAAAGGCAGCAGAGCTGCAACAGACAAAATCCAACCTCAGTTGTGTGCAGATTAGGGAAGAGCAGCTCTGCTGAGACCCCATCCTCTGCCCCACTGTCCCCTGCCTTACTATCCCCATCCTATACCCTTCTGACTCCATCCTCTGCACCGCTGACCCTGTCCTATGCCCTGCTGATGTCATCCTATTCCCCACTGACCCCTATCCTCTTCCCTGCTGACCTCATCCTATGCCCCATTGATACCATCCTATGCCCTGCTGACCCCCTGTTCTCTTCCCTACTGACCCCATCCTATGCCCTGTTGATGCCGTCCTATGCCTGCTGACCTCTGTCCTATGCCCTGCTGATACCATCCTATGCCACACTGACTCCTGTCCTCTTTCCTACTGACCCCCATCCTATGACCTGCTGATGCCGTCCTATGATCACTGATCCCTGTCCTATGTCTGCAAACTCCTGTTCTATGCCCTACTGACCCCTGTCCTCTGCCCTACCGACCCTTGTACACTGCCCTGCTGACCCCCATCCTCTTCACTGCCAGCCCCTATACACTGCTCTGCTGACATCCTGTCCTCTGCCCTACTGACCCCTGTCCTCTGCCTTGCTTGTTGTTCTTGACCACCCTGCTGAACCCTGTTCTCCACCCTACTGACCCCTATCTTTTGCTTTGCTGACCCCTTTACACTCCCATGCCGACCTCCCATTCCCAGCCCTGCTGACCCCTGTACACCACCATTTTAAATGTTTACTTCCTCAGCAGCCAACTTCTTTTTTGTTATCTGGGCTGGCAGTGGAACATTGATTATGATTGCGTCAGATCTTCTACATTTATGAATGTAAATTATGAGATCTGACATGGTTTTTGTTTGTTTTCTTAAGATCTTATGAGATTTCACAAGATCAACCTGACAGCCAATAGCTACAAGAACTAATTGGAGCCTGCTGGCATAGCCTTCCCATGAGGCAGCTAGGTGGGACTGGATGCGTCACCCATGCCTAAAAATATGCAGAAGGGGCATGATTTAAAGTGTTTTTTGGAACAAGCAAGTCCTTTTCAGAAATGTGGAAACATGTTTATGAATCAGTTTATATAGCTTTATTAAAATTTGCATTGGATACATTGTTAAATGGTCCATTCTAAAGTGATTGTAAAGTCTTGTTTTTTTTGTTTTTTTTTTTAATAACAAACATGTTACTACTTTGTACTTTGTACATGTACTTTTTGCACAGAGCAGCCCAGATCCTCCTTTTCTCGGGTCCCTCTTTGCTGTTCCTGGCCCCTCCCTCCTATCTAGTGCCCCCTCAGCCAGCAGCTTTCTATGGGGGCACCCGAGCCGAGTCACAGCTCTGTTTATCCATTCAGACACGGAGCCCTGCCAGGGCCTGCCCCCTCTCTCCCCTGACTGGCTGACTAACTTTGATTGACAGCTGTGGGAGCCAATGGCACCGTTGCTGTGTCTCAGCCAATCAGGAGGAGTGTCTGGGACAGTTAAGACACTCATGGACATCGCTGGAGAGAGAAGGGGCTCAGGTAAGTGATTAGGGGGAGGCTGCTACACACAGAAGGTTTTTATTTTAATGCATATAATGCATTAAGATAGAAAAAAACCCTCTGCCTTTACAACCCCTTTAATTGTCCAAATTTAGTGAAATACATTCCCTCATAAACATTGTTACCAGAACTAAATGTTGGATGATGTCTTCTCTTTTCCTAGTGGCAACTAAAAATTTAGGATTTTCCCTTCAGTCCCGTTCACAATGATCACCTGAACAATTAAAGAGGGTAAACCTCCCCAGGACAGACACAATCAGCAGTAAAATCATTATAGGGGTTATAACCACTATAACCACTACCTTTATCCAGTCTTGGGGCACTATACCTCTCAGTGATATAAGACCCAATTCTGCCAACTGACATCAACAATGGGGCACCATTTCTCCCACTGACACCAACATTGGGGCACTATTTCTCCCAACGATGCTAAGATTGGAGAACCATTCATTCCCCTAATTCCAAATTAGTGATGTTTACTCCCACTCATGGCAAAAAAAAAATTTCCACTCCCGCTGGTTATAATCTGCCCCACCTAAAGTCTGAAGGACAGTAAACTGGCCCTTTGCTTAGACCATGTTAAGAGGGGGAATAGCTATGTTCAAGTGTGGTCTTGGCTGTGGTCTTGTACATTGGCTACGGGGGTCTGGATTGGTCAATTGTGCATGAAATACAAGTATGAGTTCTTATTAATAAGGAGTCTCTAAAAGTAAAGATGTCCTATTTTTGTACAGTGGTTTGAAAACAATGATTTACCGCTACCCATCACTAGGAATCATTGTTTTCAACCACTATAAAAAAAATAGGCTGGATATGAGATTGATAGCCTCTTAAATTTCAAAAACGAGGTCAGCAACTACAGCTCCCATGTTTCTGGCTTTGTTGATTCTCTAAAAGGATCCATGTTCGTAGCTGGTTGCTTGCCACTGGCATTGCCTTACATATGGAACATGCTGAATGCATTTTCAAGGCTCAAATTCAGGACTTTTCAGACACAGAAGACAGTGACAACAATAGGGGTTGAGCCTGCAGAGCTACCAATTTTATGCGGTGAGTGCCAAAGTGAAAATGAGAAAGGCTGGATCATTTTAAATGCAAAATTTCATGTTTAAAGAAAATAGATAATGCATTCTCTTTAAATAAAAAAAATAACATAATAATACAAAATAACAGTGATAATAGACAGAAAATACCTCTGCACTACCTGTGTATAAAATTGTGCATACAAAGTGTGAATTAATATAATAAACAAAGTGGTTGCTGCAACGCTTATTATGGGTCCCCTGATGAAGTCACGTGACGTGATGTAATGCGTGGCGCATCCCCGATCAGAAGTGATGTGAGAGGTCAACAGATGCTGAGAATTCTGATTATACAAAAGCGCTTTTATTGCATACTTAATGTAAGAGTTATTTTAATTCAATAAATTCTTGCCATTTCAATACTATACTATGGGAGGCTATTCTGCTTCGTCCTGCTTTGGCCTTAAAGGGACCAGCACCTCAGGTATGAACAAAGCTGATTTGGGAGGATTGGGAGAATGCTGTGATTTAAGGACCATCACACCACCTATTGAATTTTAATTATAAGGCATATTTGAAAATTTTCAAGGTGAGAGTTATGTGCGCACAGACGTGTTGAGGTGGAAGCACGCCATATGGTTTCACATTATCACATATGGATTCATTCATATTGAGGAAGTGGACTATTTCTATCTATCACGATTGAAGATTGATTTATCACCCAATATATATATTTAGTATATATATTCTTTGGTTGTGGATTTTATCATTTATATTCACTTTATATGTTTCTACATCTTTTGAATTTGAATAGATGTGTTTGTATATGTTTGATCACTTTTTGATTACCATCAATGTAAAGAAATTTTGACACTTTATCGGCTAAGCAACTCTATTTACAATAAAAAATAAACATTTTTCTTCTTTTTTTAAGTCAGATAAATATATAATATTGAATAATAATATTACGTCTTATATCCAGCCAGCAGGTGGAGTGCTATTCTTTTTTTCACATCATTAGCAGGTTTCCTTTTCATTTGTGCTTAAAGAATTAGCAGAATTTATGTCAGAGTCATCAGAGAAGTGATTCTACATTTTATCAGATAGCTCCCAGGTTTTTATCAGGGAAAGGGAGACGCACAGAAAACTGCTCCTGTTGTGCTTTCTCTTTACGTAACACACAGTTCTCTGGGAACCATATTCAGGTGATCAACGCTGTATCTTGGCCTAGGCCAACAAGGCCCAGGCCTAGGGCAGCACTTTGCAGGGGGGCAGCACGAAAAGAGTCCCCGCCGGCTTGCACTTTTAGTGCTGCCAGTATGATAATACAGGCAGGGCCACCATCAGAGGGGGGGGCAGCCCATACATATGTGGGGATTCGGGCGTCCCGAAGGGCCTAGGCGGCAGACCCCAACCAATGAGTTGTTGTGCGGGCAGCCGGCGTTCCGCAACTGTGGGGGGGGGGGGGCACGAGTTTAGTCAGGTCTAGGGCAGCACAAAACCTAAATACACC
>BLSH010333605.1:232020-242205 GCA_018402905.1 Glandirana rugosa | reverse complement strand
GCCAGCGGGGGGGGGGTTGTGCCAACGGCACCGCTGCCAGGAGGGACAGACGCCAACGCACCGCTGACAGGAGGGACAGGCGCCAACGGCACCACAGACATATCCAGAGCTGAGAGGAGATCATCTAGCATGAGACGGAAATGGTCAGGAAGCTGTTATGTCATCAGGATATGAAGAGGAATAAACAATACAGAATTCTATAGAGGAAGACCACGGACGGGGGCACCGTCGCCACAGCAACCGCGGATGGGGAGGACCGGCGTCACGGCAACCGCGGACAGGGAGGACAGTCGCCACGCAACCGCAGACAGGGAGGACCGTCGCCACGGCAACCGTGTTGGGGGGGGGGCGACCGCCACCATGGCAAAAGCGGCGAATGGGGGGCCCGTCACCACAGCAACTGCAGATGGGGAGGGCCGTCGCCACGGCAACCGCGGACGGGGGAGGGCTGTCGCCAAGGCAACCGCGGATGGGGGACCTTCGCCAAGGCAACCGCAGACAGGGAGGACAGTCGCCACGGCAACCATGGAGGGGGGGGGACCGTCACCATGGCAAAAGCGGCGGATGGGGAGGCCTGTCGCCACGGCAACCGTGGACGGGGAAGGGCCGTCGGCGCGGCAGCCGTGGACAGAGGGATCGTCGCCAAGGAAACCTCAGATGGGGGACAGTCGCCAAGGCAACCGCAGACGGGGAGGACCGTCGCCACGGCAACCGCAGATGGGGGGCACCGTCGCCACGGCAACCACGGACAGGGGGCGTCGCCAAGGCAACCGCGGACGGGGAGGACCATCGCCATGGCAGCCGCGGACGGGGAGGACCGTCGTCATGGCAATCGTGGATGGGGGGACAATCGCCACAACAGCCGCGGATGGGGGGACTGTCGCCATGGCAACCACGGACGGGGAGGACCATCGCCATGGCAACCGCGGACGGGGAGGACCGTCGTCACGGCAATCGCGGACGGGGGGACAATCGCCACAACAGCCGCGGATGGGGGGACTGTCGCCATGGCAACCACGGACGGGGAGGGCCTTCGCCATGGCAACCGCGGACGGGATGGGCCATCGCCACAGCAACCGCGGACGAGGAGGGCTGTCGCCACGGCAACCGTGGACAGGGTGGCAGTGTAGTCACAGCATTGTTCAGAGGTGGGAGCAGAGCAGTGTGTGGACATGTAGGGAGCCCCAATACAACACACAGACTTATCCAGAGCTGAGAGGAGATCATCTAGCATGAGACGGAAATGGTCAGGAAGCTGTTATGTCATCAGGATATGAAGAGGAATAAACAATACAGAATTCTATAGAGGAAGAATTACCGAGTCATCAAAACTGTGCAGCTCTAACCTGACTGTCATAGGAGGTCTGTGATAGAGGAGGAAACCCACAACCGTGGACGGGGGTCGCCACGGCAACCGGGGACGGGGGGAACTTCGCCACGGCAACCGCGGATGGGGAGGACCTTCGCCGCGGCAACCGCGGACAGGGAGGACAGTCAACACGGCAAAAGCGGCGGATGGTGGGGACCATCGCCACGGCAACCGCGGACGGGGGAGGGCCATCGCCATGGCAACCGCGGACAGAGGGACCGTTGCCAAGGCAACTGCAGATGGGGGACCGTCGCCAAGGCAACCGCAGATGGGGAGGACCGTCGCTACGGCAATCGCAGACGGGGGGACCGCCGCCACGGCAACCGCGGACGGGGACGACCATCGCCATGGCAACCGCGGACGGGGAGGACAGTCGCCACGGCAATCGTGGACGGGGGGACAATCGCCACAACAGCCGCGGACGGGGGGACCATCGCCATGGCAACCACAGACGGGGAGGGCCTTCGCCACGGCAACCGCGGATGGGGTGGGCCGTCGCCACAGCAACCGCGGACGAGGAGGGCCGTCGCCAAGGCAACCGCAGATGGGGGATCGTCGCCAAGGCAACCACAGACGGGGAGGACCATCACCACGGCAACCGCAGACTGGGACACGTCACCACGGCAACAGCGGACGGGAGCGTCGCCAAGGCAACCGCGGACGGGGAGTACCATCGCCATGGCAACCGCGGACGGGGAGGACCGTCGCCACGGCAACCGTGGACGGGGGGACAATCGCCACAACAGCCGCGGAAGGGGGACCGTCGCCATGGCAACCACGGACCGGGAGGGCCTTCGCCATGGCAACCGCGGACGGGATGGGCCGTCGCCACAGCAACTGCGGATTAGTAGGGCCGTCGCCACGGCAACCGTGGATGGGGTGGCAGTGTAGTCACAGCATTGTTCAGAGGTGGCAGCAGAGCAGTGTGTGGACATGTAGGAAGCCCCAATACAACACACAGACTTATCCAGAGCTGAGAGGAGATCATCTAGCATGAGAAGGAAATGGTCAGGAAGCTGTTATGTCATCAGGATATGAAGAGGAATAAACAATACAGAATTCTATAGAGGAAGAATTACCGAGTCATCAAAACTCTGAAGCTCTAACCTGACTGTCATAGGAGGTCTGTGATAGAGGAGGAAACCCACAACCGCGGACGGGGGGATCTTTGCCACGGCAATCGCAGACGGGGGGACCGCCGCCACGGCAACCGCGGATGGGGGGTGCCGCCAAGGCAACCACGGACGGGGAGGACCATCGCCATGGCAACCGCGGACGGGGAGGACAGTCGCCATGGCAATCGCGGACGGGGGGACAATCGCCACAACAGCCGCGGACGGGGGGACCATCGCCATGGCAACCACAGACGGGGAGGGCCTTCGCCGCGGCAACCGCGGATGGGGTGGGCCGTCGCCACAGCAACCGCGGACAAGGAGGGCCGTCGCCAAGGCAATCGCAGATGGGGGATCGTCGCCAAGGCAACCGCAGACGGGGAGGACCGTCACCACGGCAACCGCAGATGGGGGACACCGTCACCACGGCAACAGCGGACGGGGGCGTCGCCAAGACAACCGCGGACGGGAAGTACCATCGCCATGGCAACCGCGGACGGGGAGGACCGTCGCCACGGCAACCGTGGACGGGGGGACAATCACCACAACAGCCGCGGAAGGGGGACCGTCGCCATGGCAACCACGGACCGGGAGGGCCTTCGCCATGGCAACCGCGGACGGGATGGGCCGTCGCCACAGCAACCGCGGATTAGTAGGGCCGTCGCCACAGCAACCGTGGACGGGGTGGCAGTGTAGTCACAGCATTGTTCAGAGGTGGCAGCAGAGCAGTGTGTGGACATGTAGGAAGCCCCAATACAACACACAGACTTATCCAGAGCTGAGAGGAGATCATCTAGCATGAGAAGGAAATGGTCAGGAAGCTGTTATGTCATCAGGATATGAAGAGGAATAAACAATACAGAATTCTATAGAGGAAGAATTACCGAGTCATCAAAACTGTGCAGCTCTAACCTGACTGTCATAGGAGGTCTGTGATAGAGGAGGAAACCCACAACCGCGGACGGGGGGACCTTCGCCACGGCAACCGCGGACAGGGAGGACCGTCACCACGGCAACCACAGACAGGGAGGACCGTCGCCACGGCAACCGTGGAGGGGGGACCTTCGCCACGGCAACCGCGGACAGAGGGACCTTTGCCAAGGCAACCGCAGATGGGGGGACTATCGCCACAACAGCCACAGACAGGGGGACCGTCACCATGGCAACCACGGACTGGGAGGGCCTTCGCCACGACAACCGCGGACGGGGGGACTATCGCCACAACAGCCACGGACGGGGGACCATCGCCATGGCAACCACGGATGAGGAGGGCCGTCGCCACGGCAACCGTGGATGGGGAGGCAGTGTAGTCACAGCATTGTTCAGAGGTGGCAGCAGAGCAGTGTGTGGACATGTAGGGAGCCCCAATACAACACACAGACTTATCCAGAGCTGAGAGGAGATCATCTAGCATGAGAAGGAAATGGTCAGGAAGCTGTTATGTCATCAGGATATGAAGAGGAATAAACAATACAGAATTCTATAGAGGAAGAATTACCGAGTCATCAAAACTCTGCAGCTCTAACCTGACTGTCATAGGAGGTCTGTGATAGAGGAGGAAACCCACAACCGCGGACGGGGGGACCTTCGCCACGGCAACCGCGGATGGGGAGGACCGTCACCACGGCAACCGCGGACAGGGAGGACCGTCACCACGGCAACCGCAGACAGGGAGGACCGTCGCCACGGCAACCGTGGAGGGGGGACCTTCGCCACGGCAACCGCGGACAGAGGGGCCTTCGCCACGACAACCGCGGACGGGGGGACTATCGCCACAACAGCCACGGACGGGGGACCATCGCCATGGCAACCACGGACGAGGAGGGCCGTCGCCACGGCAACCGTGGATTGGGTGGCAGTGTAGTCACAGCATTGTTCAGAGGTGGCAGCAGAGCAGTGTGTGGACATGTAGGGAGCCCCAATACAACACACAGACTTATCCAGAGCTGAGAGGAGATCATCTAGCATGAGACGGAAATGGTCAGGAAGCTGTTATGTCATCAGGATATGAAGAGGAATAAATAATACAGAATTCTATAGAGGAAGAATTACCAAATCAACAAAACTCTGCAGCTCTAACCTGACTGTCATAGGAGGTCTGTGATAGAGGAGGAAACCCACAACCGTGGACGGGGGGCGGGGCGTAGCCACGGCAACCGCGGATGGGGAGGACCTTCGCCGCGGCAACCGCGGAGGGGGGGCGTCACCACGGCAAAGCGGCGGACGGGGGGACCGTCGCCACAGCAACTGCGGATGGGGGGACCGTCGCCACGGGAACCACGGACGGGGAGGGCCGTCGCCACGGCAACCGCGGACAGAGGGACCGTCGCCAAGGCAACCGCGGACGGGGGGACAATTGCCACAACAGCCGCGGACGGGGGGACCGTCGCCATGGCAAACACAGGGAGAGGAGATCATCTAGCATGAGACGGAAATGGTCAGGAAGCTGTTATGTCATCAGGATATGAAGAGGAATAAACAATACAGAATTCTATAGAGGAAGAATTACCGAGTCATCAAAACTCTGCAGCTCTATCCTGACTGTCATAGGAGGTCTGTGATAGAGGAGGAGACCCACAACCATGGCCGGCACCAGCTGATTGGGAGGACCATCATCACGGCAACCGTGGACAGGGTGGGCCATCACCACGGCAACCGCAGACTGGAAGTAGAGAGGAGACATTGCTGGAAGAAGCAGCAGAGGAGTTATTTGCGGAGCCCAGCCCCAATCCAACTGTGGGGAGTGGAGGACCTTAGGTGACGCTCTTAAAGAAGAAGCCTACCCTGAGCGAGCACTGGATGATTACCATAAGCCCTTTTTGTCAAAATTGAGGTGAGAGTTCTGGGAGCACGGGGAGGACAGCACTCACATAGTAAGCCCTTTTGGTGGCGTACAGTAAAGACCCTCCAGACCGTCTCCTTCTGCATGTTTGAAGCACCTTAATGCCCTCTGAGCACCTTGTGGCACCAAGTCACTTTGAAGTATGAACTTATTGCACCAGGCTATGGGCCTTGCTGTTTGATAGACACTATTGGTTGTGGAGAATGATTGAACATTTGAACGGAACTTACGGATATAAAAAATATTGTCTTTCCTTTTAACTTGCACTTGAAGATTGATGTCTGATTATACCTTTCACTGATTTGCATATTATTATTTATACCTCACACCTTTCCTCTGGATTGCATATTAATATTTTTATGTTACATTTTTTGTGATATTGAGATTTTTGTTTACAGCACATTGTCACCTTGCCACTCAACAAACTTTAATTTTAATTGATGCACATATGTCAATTTTATGCTGCGGAACTCACGGGATATATATTTGTTTTAGGAGTTCTATCAGATTGCGCAACATCACACTTTACATCAGCTATTTGCAGAATACATCTCTGAACACATAACACATACAATCTTGAAACAGATGGGCTAAAGCAGCAGAAGACCACACCGGGTGCCACTCCTGTCAGCTAAGAACAAAAACGGGGACTACAATTGGCACAGGCTCACCAAAATTGGACAATAAAGGATTGGAAAAACGTTGCCTGGTCTGATGAGTCTTGATTTCGGCTACAACATTCAGATGGCGGGGTCAGAATTTGGTGCAAACAACATGAAAGCATGGATCCATCCTGCCTGCTGGTGGCAGTGTTGTAATGTTGTGGGGGATATTTTCTTGGCATACTTTGGGCCCCTCAGTACCAATTGAGCAGCGTTTAAAATGCCACGCCAGTATTGTTGCTGACCATGTCCATCCCTTTATGACTGCAGTGTCCCCATCTTCTGATGGCTCCTTCCAGCAGGATAATGCACCATGTCACAAAGCTCCAATCATCTCACCACTGGACAATGAGGTCACTGCACTCCAATGGCCTCCACAGTCACCAGATCTCATCCAATAGAGCACCTTTGGAATGTGGTGGATCGGGAGATTCGCATGATGGATGCGCAACCGACAAATCTGCAGCAACTGCGTAATGCTGTCATGTCAATCTGGACCAAAATCTCGGAGGAACGTTTCCAACACCTTGCTGAATCTATGCCATGAAGAATGAAGGCAGTTCTGAAGGCAAAAGGCGGTCCAACCCGGGACTAGCAAGGTGTACCTAATAAAGTGTCCGGTGAGTCACAATTGGATATGCTATATTATTTTTTTATTGGCTATTTTTGCCCATGAATACAGAATTATCCTTTAACATTAATAAATGATTTCTATAAGACCCCTTTCACACTGAGGCGCTTTACAGGCGCTATTTAGCTAAAAATAGCGCCTGTAAAGCGCCTTAAAAATCCCTCCCCACCCACCCCAATGTGAAAGCCGGAGTGCTTTCACACTGGGCGGTGCGCTTGCGGGACGTTACAAAAAGTCCTGCAAGTTGCATCTTTGGGGCGGTGCGGTGAGCGGTGATTCACCCCTCCTCCACCGCCCCTGCCCATTGAAAACAATGGGCAGTGCTTCCTGCACTTTTAACCCAGTTTTAACCCATTGTGGGGGGTTAAAAGTGCCGTGCACTTGCCTGAATAGCGGCGCCATAGCGCCACTATAACAGTGCTAAATCCCCGCTGAAAGTAGTGGGGATTTACCGCCCGCCAGCCCCAGTGTGAAAGGGGCTTTACAGCAAATCTTAAAACTTTACGTTTAGATCCACTTTGAGTAAAGCAATTGCTTTGAGGAAAGCACAGGTTCCCTTTAAATCTGGTGTTATTGAAGTTAAAGTTGTACATTCAGAGCCTCAGTGTAGTCTTATGAACAATGGCTAGATTATAGGGCTGCAGTCAATTCAAATAGAAAATGAAAATATATGTGCTGGAGATTATTTTCCTGTATAGAAACTCATAATTCGAATGCAAATACGGCATATTCCCTCAAGCCTGGAAATGCCATCTTTGCCTAAATCAGTTATTTTTTTTTTTCCACTTTGCTCTTTGGCTCATTATAAAACACATTTAGAGAAGCTTTTAGCTTTAATTGGACATTTCCAAGGCACATTGATTAACAGGCTTCACAAATGCTGTAAATGAAAAGAAGCTCTTCATTTAGAGTCACTAGACTTTTGAGTTGTTAGCAAATTGTATTGTGATTACACTAAATCTTGTGTATAGTGTGTGTCAACTTTAATAAAGAACCCTCTTGCTGTGGAACTTGATATTTATGTTTATTAAAGAAATGAAAGTGCCTAAACAGATTGCTAATTATTTCTGAAGCAGGATCTCTGTCCACTGTCTCCGTTTCTTAGGAAAGCAAGGCCCAGAGTAAGAAAAATAAGCCTAGACATGATAGGGTTAAAAGGGGGTTTGGAGTAGTAGGATTTTATTTTTTGGAGGTTTAAAATAATTAGTAAGGGGGCACTTACTGGATTGGTGGAGTGGAGGTAACAGGTGGGGCTTCAGGGGTCAACCAGTAGGAGGATCCTGGTGAGGTCCTCACTCAGGAGAGAGACGACGTTAGAACAACTTCCCACCTTCTCTCCCTCTTTTGGTGGTTAAGTGCTTGGGCAATTTTGGGCTATTTTCTATGGTGGACTGTCAAGGCAGCTGACGGGATACAAGCCCCTCCCACTTGTCATAAGCCCAACCCCTTATAGTTTCCACCCCTTGTGTCAGGTGTATATAGCCCAGCATCACCAGATAGGGTATACAGCATCACCAGATAGGATATACAGCATCACCAGATAGCAGTATACAGAGCCCCAGATAGCAGTATACAGAATCACCATATATCAGTATACAAGGTCCCAGGTAGCAGTATACAGGGTCCCAGATAGCAGTATACAGGGGTCCCAGATAGCAGTATACAGGGTCCCAGATAGCAGTATACAGGGGTCCCAGATAGCAGTATACAGGGGTCCCAGATAGCAGTATACAGGGGTCCCAGATAGGGTATACAGAGCCCCAGGTACCAGTATACAGGGTGCCAAGTAGCAGTATACAGGGCTCCCAGATAGCAGTATACAGGGGTCTCAGATAGCAGTATACAGGGGTCCAAAATAGCAGTATACAGAGCCCCAGGTAACAGTATATAGGGTGCCAGGTAGCAGTATACAGGGTGCCAGGTAGGGTATACAGGGGTCCCAGATAATAGTATACAGGGGTCCCAGATAGCAGTATACAGAGCCCCAGGTAGCAGTATATAGGGTGCCAGGTACCAGTATATAGGGTGCCAGATAGCAGTATACAGGGTGCCAGGTAGCAGTATACAGGATGCCAGGTAGGGTATACAGGGTGCCAGGTAGGGTATACAGGGTGCCAGGTAGCAGTATACAGGGTGCCAGGTAGGGTATACAGGGTACCAGGTAGGGTATACAAGGTGACTGGTAGGGTATACAGGGTGCCAGGTAGGGTATACAGGGTGCCAGATAGCAGTATACAGGGCCCCAGGTAGGGTATACAGTCACCAGCCTCAACAGCCCCCCCCCCCGAGGTCTGGACAAGTCCCACACTTACCCTATCTAATAGGCAGGCTCAGGCTGGCACTGGCAGTGTTGCAGAGATCGGCATATGGAAAAGCGGGCTGAGAGATGCAGAGGCAGCGCTAGCGGAGAGCATGCTGGCAGTCTGCACGGAAGTCCCGGGGAGTGCTGTGCCTGCGTGAGTAATCACACAGGCAGCACGTCCATCATAGCCCCGCCACCACCAACAGCAGCCAATGACAGAGGGTCATTGGCTCTGATGGCTCAGGAGGCAGCCAATCAGCCTATGTGTGTGCACTTGTTCAGCGCACACAGATAGACTTTAATGGTTGACCAATCGGCTCACTACTTGCTGTCAGCTAACAGCAAGGAGCCGAGGAAAAAAAAAAAAAAAGTCAATGTACCGGCGCCACCTGCAGGGGGGCCGGGCTGACTTTTTTTTGTTTTCCTTCTCATTGGCGGGGAGGCGGCGCCCAAGCGCCGCATATGCACCAGCGCCGCTTGATACAAGGCCCTCGTATGTGCTTTATTTGATAAATGTAAATTTGTAGGGCCCCAGTCTTGGGTACGGCTCCCTGTGGTTTGTCTGGGTTGTCCTGCTTATAGTGGCGTTGTCTCCGATTCAGTGTTTTTGCGGCTGGAGGCCTAAGTTTGGTTAAGCAGGTACGTGAAGCAGTGGTGCCTACAAGGACCTTGGGGCTCCAAATTTCAGAATGTACTGACTGTTGCTTGTATGATTTGTATATGTTATTTATACAATTTGGTTTAATAAAAGGCTGCTTTGGCCATTAAACTCCAGTTATGTTGTTGTGTGTAACAAAGAACAATTACGGCCTGAAGAAGGGGTTGAGCCCCGCAACGCGTCGCCGTCTCCAGCTGCCCATTGGACGAGAGGACCACCTGCATCTGCCCTGCACGGACCGAAAGGACGACCAAACGGTCGTTCGCGCCAAAACCAACCGGAGCCAGAGGAGGAGACGCCGGGAACCACCGACGCCGCCCCACCCAGCCCACCACCGCCAGGCAGACCAGGATCTCATCCCAGCAGACATCCCAGCAGCCATCCCAGACAGACCAAAGGACAACCATAGCCAGCAGTGGCTGACACTGCAATGCGCACCTGCATACTACCATTGTGAGTAGTTTTAATCTTGTTTAATAAAATAGTTTTTTTACACTACTGCACTTAGAGGCGCACCTTTCTTGTTCTTTGTTACCCACAGGAGTCCGGTTACTTCTTAATGGTGCAGCCTACCAGTGTCACAGTGGATTTCCACCATCCCAGCAAATA
>BLSH010333605.1:180205-225684 GCA_018402905.1 Glandirana rugosa | reverse complement strand
CCCCCAGGCACACCTGAGACTACCTTCACCAGAGTCAGCACAGACCACCCTTCCATCAGAGTCCACACGGACCCCCCTTCCATCAGAGTCCACACAAACCCCCCTTACATCAGACTCCACTTAGACCCCCCTTACATCAGACTCCACACAGACCCCCCCTTACACCAGAGTCAGCACAGTCCACCCTTCCATCTAATGTAAAGGTGAACCCTGATTTAAGGGGGAATGCTGTGGACTCTGGTGTAAAGGAAAACACTGATGTAAGGGGGTCTCTGCTTACCAAAGCCGCAATCTTGCATCAGAGTCCACAGAACAACCCTTACATTTGTTTTATACAGTGGGAGGCAAGAGAGAGGGTGAGTTTACTCATCCCAGGATGGAGGCAGAGGCTGCAGCTTTCCTCTTTTAGGTTCAATCTCACTACCCACAAATCCCCGGGGAGTGTGGGCAGGGCAGACACAGGGGTAGAGGGGGGGGGAGGAGGAGGAGCAGTCCACTGAGGCCGAGTGGAGAACGGACTGCTCAGCATCAGCATCAGCTCTGAGGCTGAGCTGTGTGTGAGAGAGACACACAGCTCAGCCCATGCAGCCATTCGTAGTTCCGCTGGAGAAGACATAGGCATGGCTGCATAGCGGTAGGTGAGCAGCGGCCACGGACTGTGCTAACCCTGTCCCTGCCGCGATCGATGCTTACCTCCCACTGTGCGGCCTGGTCATCAACAGGCCATGGAGCGGGCGGCCCTGGCTCACTGGGTACATGCCCAGTCTGCCCTATGGCCAGCCCGGGCCTGGTGTGAACCTAGGCTCAAGGGACAGTGTGAGTAGCTCTACCAATCACCCAATAAGGGAGAAGGCAGTCAGATGCAATATCCAGCATGCTTTCATGGGACAGTGTCACAGCTGTGCTAAATCCCTTGCTCTGGGACATTTCTCAAGATAGCCAGGTGGACTGCTATTTTTTTTTTTTTTTTACAAAAGGGACATACAGATCCTGCATGCAGTTAGGATTTTGCTATTTTCTACTAAGGGAACACAGAACTCCTGCCTACAGTTGGAATTTTGTTATTTTCTAAGGGGACACAGAGCTCCTGAATATAGTTGGGATTTTGCTATTTTCTACTAAGGGGACACAGAGCTCCTGCATACAGTTGAGATTTTATTATTTTCCACTAAGGGGACACAGAGCTCCTGCATACAGTTAGAATTTTGTTATTTTCTAAGGGAACACAGAGCTCATGCATACAGTGTGGGACTTTGCTATCGCTACTAAGGGGACACAGAGCTTCCGCAAGAAGATATTTGCCTAAGATCCATTCAGGACTGACATTATTCCAGAGGGAGTACAGTTTAACCCCTTCAGATCAGCGCTATAGCCGAAGTACGGCTCCAGCGCAGATATGAATTTCCGGGTGGACGTCCATGGACATCCTGCCCTTGTGCACGCTCCTGGCGCGCACTCACAGGTGGTGGCAGCACTGCATGGGCGTGCCCGCGGGTTGGGCGGACTCGATGTCCGCTCGTGACCTGTGATCGCCTGTCAGAGCTGCAGAACGGGGAACCTCTGATGTAAACTCCGTTCTGTGACAGGGGGCATGACAGATCTACTGATCCCTGTCACTGGGATCAGTTAGATCTGTTCTGTCCCGGCCAGCCCAGCCCCCACACAGTTAGAACACATGCAAGGAACACAGATAACCCCTTCACTGCCCTCTTAGTGTTAACCCCTTCACTGCCAATGACATTTATACAGTAATCAGTGGCTATTTAAATTTATGATCGCTGTATAAATGTCATTGGTCCCAAAAAATTGTCAAAAATGTCCGACATGTCCGCCCCAATATCACAGTCCCGATAAAAATCACAGATCGCCACCATTACTAGTAAAAAATCAATAATAAAAATGCCATAAATCAATTCCCATAGTTTGTAGACACGATAACTTTTGCGCAAACCAATCAATATACGCCGATTGCGGTTTTTTTTTTTTTTACCAAAAATATGTAGAAGAATATATATCGGCCAAACCCAATGAATAATTTTTTTTTAAATTTTTTTTAAAATTTGTATTATAGCAAAAAGTAAAAAATATTGTTCTTTTTTCAAAATCACCGCTCTTTGTTTATAGCGGCGATCAGGAATGACGCAGAGGTGATCAAATACCACCAAAAGAAAGCTCTATTTGGGGTGAAAAAAATGATATAAATTTTGTTTGGCTACAAAGTCGCACGACCACGCAATTGTCATTCAAAATGTGACAGTGCTGAAAGCCAAAAATTGGTCTGGGCAGAAGGGGGGTTTAAGTGCCCAGTAAGCAAGTGGCTAGGATCCATTTTGCTGCAAGTTTACATAGAGAAGTTGTCCTCCAAGTTGCTCTTGAATTCTGTTTTGGGCATCCCATAACCCCTCATCCCTAGGCAAGTTATTTTCCCTCAATAAAACATAAAAGCAAGCCCAAGGACTGGTTCATGTGTCTGGATGCAAGTTGGAAAATGAGTGTTGCCTGGCTGTGCAGGAATAGAGAGACCCAAAAATTCAGTGGCCCTCTAGGGGGTAGCGCTACAATTACATGCCAAACGCCAGTTATGCTTTTTCGGATGACTTTAATCAGTGTGAAAAAAATTTAACATTTTGGGCAAACTCCTGACAATCACAGCTCTATCTCAAATGCTTCCCTTCTGAGATGCTGTTACACCTTTAGAAGAATGTCTGCAAATATTATTCATTGCTCTTTTAAAGGCAGCTTGTGTTGCAAGTTTACATTCTGTTTAGCATATGTGCAGATTTGGAAACCCATGTATTTAGGTGTGTGCAGTCAGCAATGTCAAACCCTTTTCGAAGTTTACTGAGAATAATTTTTGTTTACTGACAGTGGCCAGAGGGAATGAATGCGCCTTGCCACTTCACAGCAACCAAAATTGAGCAAGTTCCTATCTCACCTGTAGTGTTTGCAATTAAAATTGGTGTCAGACTGAGTTTCACATTACCCAAACAAGTTGTGAGAAAAGAAAAAAAGCTTGTACAAGTCCCTTAATTAGCACCTGGTGTAGTGGCTGATGCTACCCTAGGAGAGCTGCCAAAGGCTTAAAACCTGTGTACAAAATAAAGGAACAAACGGTATGTGATAGACAAAAATCTTGTGTTCAAGTATATCTGAGGGAACAGTCTACATTGCCAAAGAAATTCTCCCTTTACAGCACTGGAGAATGAAAATGAGAATATGATTGGTAGTTGTAGGACTTACAATCCTGTTTGAGTTAATTCTTCTGTCACAAGAAGAAGGGGATTTACAGCTACTGTTTAAAACAGAACTTAAATAAAAAATAAAACAAAAAAATTGCTTATATAAGAATAAAATAAATAAAGAAGCTTTTGCTGAAAAACTTGTCGTCAATCCAGAGCTGCTCTGCAGTACTTCATTTCCACCACAAGAGGTCCTTAGTCTTTGAGGTTGAATGTCAGTCAGCATTATTCAACCCACTTTCTCTGAGCCAAGGTGGCTGTGTGGGAAGACCCCTGCACTGTTTTCAAATTGTGACAGTGGATGTGGTCAAAAGATCCCCCCAGGGTGTACAGCTCCCTTATTCTGTTATGGTACCAGGCTCACCCAAGCTGCAGAATATAATAACCAGGTGATCTTCACCTGATCTCATGGCGGAGACCAGAAACCTAGAGGTCCCTATTTTTTTAGGAGTTTCTTGCTGCAAACTAGCACCAGGTCACAACCCTCAGGATTACCCAGCCAAAGGGGATGCTGGGAAAAAAGGGCTACAGTGTGGTAGAAAAGACACTAGTTGGGTCCAGGCAGAGATCAAGGCAGGGGGCAAACAAGAGAGTACTGGGGTTCAGGCAAGGGTTTTGGCAGCCAAAAGCCATAAAGTAGCCAGGTCCAGGCAGGGTCATGACAGGTGGCAGACAAGAGAGTAGTCAGGTCCAGGCAGAGGGCAGGCAAGACAGTAGCCAGGTCCAGGGAGGGGTCAGGCAAGAGAGTAGCCATGCCAGGGAGGTGTCAGGCAAGAGAGTAGACAGGTTCAGGCAGTTGTAAGGCAAGAGAGTTATCAGGCCCAGAAGGTGCCAGGCAAGAGAGTAGTTAGGTCCAGGCAGGTGTCACGCAAGACAGTATCCAGGTCCAGGCAGGTGACAGGCAATAAAGTAGGCAGGTGTCAGGCAAGAGAGTAGTTGGGTCCAGGCAGGTGGCAGGCAAAGAGTATCCAGGTCCAGGCATGTGGCAGGCAAGAAAGTGGTAAGGTCCAGGCAGGTGTCAGACGAGAGTAGTTAGGTCAAGGCAGGTGTCAGGGAAAAGAGTAATCAGGTCCAGGCAGGTGTCAAGCAGAAGAGTAGTCAGGCCCAGGCAGGTGGCAGGCAAGGGAGAAGCCAGGTCCTGGTAGGTGTCAGGCAAGAGTGTGGTCATGTCCAGACAGGTGGCAGACAAGAGTAGCCAGGTCCAGGCAGGTGTCGGACAAGAGAGTAGTTGGGTCCAGGCAGGTGTCAGACAAGAGAATGATCAAGTCAAGGCAGGTGTCAGGTGAGAGAGCAGTCAGGTCCAGGCAGGTGGCAGGCAATGGTATAGTCATGTCCAGGTACTTTAAGAACATATTAAATAAGGGTATTAGCCAGTGCATCCCAATGGGAAATACATTTAAAAGAGCTAATAGAAGTCCTGGGTGGCTCAACTCCAATGTAAAAGTGCTTATAAAAGAAAAGGAGAGGGCCTTCAAGAAATACAAGACTGAGGATTCTCCATCAGAATTCCAACTTTACAAAGAATGCAATAAGAAATGTAAGGGTGCAATTAGGGTGGTGAAGATAGAACATGAAAGGCACATAGCAGAAGAGAGTCAGAAAAATCCCAAGAAATGTTTTAAGTATGTAAATAGTAAGAGAGGAGGATCAGATCATATTGGCCCCATAAGGAATGATGAAAGGAATCTGGTTACAAAGGATGGAGAGATGGCAAAGGTTTTGAATATATTCTTCTCCTCAGTCTTCATGAGGGAAACAGGGGCTTCAGTAACCAAAATTGTAATGTTTATCCTCATGACAGGTCACAGGAGGCACTGTCATGGCTAACAGAGGATAGAATTAGGAATAGACTTGAAAAGCGTAACATTAATAAGTCACCAGGACCAGATGGCTTGCACCCAAAGGTCCTCAAGGAACTTTGTTCCTAATTTTTAAAAGCAGTCTACTGACTGGCATGGTACCAACTGGAGAAAAGCCAATATAGCACCAATATTTAAAAAAGGGACAAAATATATTCCTGGGAACTACAGACCAGTTAGCCTAACATCAATAGTATGCAAGCTTTTGGAGGGGATGATAAGGGATTATATACAAGATTTTAGTAATGAAAAAGGTATCATTAACAGTAATCAACATGGATTCATGAAGAATCGGTCTTGCCAAACCAATCTATTAACCTTCTATGAGGAGGTGAGCTGCCATCTAGACAAAGGAAGGCCGGTAGACGTGGTATATCTGGATTTTGCAAAAGCATTTGATACAGTTCCTCATAAACGTCTACTGTACACATTTAGGTATGTCAGCATGGACCAAAGGGTGAGTGCATGGATTGAAAGCTGGCTGCGCAGGTGAGTCCAGAGGGTGGTGATAAATGGGGAGTACTAAGAATGTTCTGGTGTGGAAAGTGGGGTCCCCCAGGGTTCTGTCCTGGGACCAATCCTGTTTAATTTATTCATAAACGATCTGGAGAGTGGGATTAAGAGCTCAATCTCGGTATTTGCGGACGATACTAGGCTATGCAGGGCAATAATTTCTATGCAGGATGTGGAAACCTTGCAAGAAGATCTGAACAAATTAATGGGGTGGGCAAATACATGGCAAATAAGGTTTAATGTAGAAAAATGTAAAATAATGCATCTGGGGATCAAAAATATGAAGGCACACTACTCAGTAGGGGGAGAGCCTCTGAGGGAATCTAGGATGGAAAAGGACCTAGGGGTCCTAGTAGATGACAGGCTCAGCAATGGCAGGCAATGTCAAGCTGCTGCAAGCAAAGCCAACAGGATAGTGGCATGCATTAAAAAGGGGATTAATTCAAGAGATAAAACAATAATTCTCCCATTATACAAAACTCTAGTCTGGCCACACCTAATGTATGCCATCCAATTCTGGTCACCAGTCCTCAGGTGGGATATGCTGGAACTGGAGAAGGTCCAGAGAAGGGCAACAAAGCTGATTAAGGGATTGGAGGACCTTAGTTATGAGGAAAGATTACGAGCACTGAACTTATTCTCTCTGGAGAAGAGACGCTTGAGAGGAGATATGATTTCATTGTACAAATACAGTAATGGTGACCCCACAAAAGGGAAAAAACTTTACCACGCAAGGGAATATAAAAAGACACGCGGCCATTCACTAAAATTAGAAGAAATGCAGTTTAACCTTAGACTGCGTAGAGGGTTCTTTACGGAAAGAGCAGTGAGGATGTGGAACTCTTTTCCCCAAGCAGTGGTTTTAGCAGGGAGCATAGATTTTTTTAAAAAAACTATTACATAGGCACCTAAATGACCACAACATACAGGGATATACAATATAATATTGACATAAAAGCACACACACAGGTTGGACTTGTGTCTTTTTTCAACCTCACAAACCATGTAACTATGTAAGGTAAGTGTCAGGCAAGAGTGTGGTCAGGTCTAGGCAGGTGGCAATAATGACAGAATGTCTCCTGTGCATAAGTGTGATAGCCTGGTACAGTTGTAAAAGATACACCATGTCACTGAGGAATGCTACAAGCCTTGCTATCCTCTAGGACTTGGATGTCCTGAAGCCACAACAGAAAAACAAGCAAATGAGAGTACACCAACCTAGTGCATTATCCCACAGCATTTATTTAAGATCATCAAGAATAATACTCACAAACATGTGAATTAAAATAGCTCATCAAGCTACTCATCTATAGCCCAGTATTCCTAGACTTGGCACACTCCAGAGTGCAGGGGAACCTCACCGGGATTCTTTACGGCAGGGCAGGCAGGTGCCAGGCAGGAGTAGCCAGGTCCAGGCAGGTGTCAGGCAAGAGAGTATCCAAGTCCAGGAAATTGTCAGGCAAGAGTAGCCAGATACAAGCAGGTGTCAGGCATGAGAGTAGTCAGGTCCAGGCAGGTGTCGGTTAAGAGAGTAGCCAGGTCCAGACAATTGTAAGGCAAGAGTAGTCAAGTACAGGCAGGTGTAAGGCAAGAGAGTAATCAGGTCAGTCTAGGTTGGCAACAAAGAGGCAAGTGGTAGGTAAGTATAGCTTTTTAGCCCTCAGGTAGCTGGCGATAAGACATAGCACCAGCCATCTCAAAGGCTGGAGCTGATATACCCTTCTGGTTGAAGGACATGCCCAGCATCGTTATGGGAACTCTGGAAGTCCTGAAGGTAGTGGAGGTCTTAGGGAGCCTGAAAATCCTGATAGAAATCCCTGCCAGCAGAGATCCTGTGAGGTATCCTGGAAGAACCAGCAGGAATCATGTGAGTAACACAGTCACAGTATCCTGGTGAGAGAGAGGCATTGACATCATCATGTATGCACTACTCTCTGCATTAGAGAGGAGGTCCACTAAGCCCAGAGAAACAATAATAAGGGAATCCTTCTGAGTCACGTAACTGGTCTCAGGACTTTGGTATAGGTAAGTATTAAAACATCAAAAGTATAAAATACAGCCAGCTGGGTCACATAGTGGGGTTAGGGATGATTTATGGCAGAGCCCAGAGCTCAGAGTTGGCCTTTAATGTACGGTATGCTAGGTTGCAGTTTTCGGGTACTGGACTGGTTATCAGGGTATTGATATACACCATGTACATCCGTTACAAATGTGTTATGTTATCATACAAGACATTAACAAATCCCTAAATTATACTGCTCTATATTTTAATGACATTAAATTCCAATTTTAAAACTTTCCATGGGAAGAAGCTTTAGACTCCAGACTATGCCATACCACCTACATCATAGCAGATGGCAAAGTCACATTTTTAAATAGCTGCTGCTGATTCACAATAATGTGAGGTGGAAAACAATTTTATTAAATATCTGCTCTCCTGTGAAGGTGGGAATGTGCTATAAGGAGGAAAAAAACTACCCACAGCTGTCAGACTTAATTTGCTGAGTGCTCACTTACTGAGCTATATATCGCGGCTGGGCTCTGACAAAATGGAGTCCCTGTACAAAACGGAGATCACATGACACATATAGCACAAAGCCTGCTGATGGAGTTAGAACAAAGGAAGCATAATTAGTATTGTGTTCAATGTAGAACTCTTGTCTCTCATTGTGTGGGATTTAATGGCATTTTCCCATGAATACTGCAGCACTGTTCTATACATCATGAACGCTATAGTTTCAGTAATCAATTGGAGCATTTGTCATGTACATACTCATTTGAGATGTTCTATTTCCTATTGATCACGGAGAATTCTTAAAGCTAAAGTTTACTAAAAAGCTTTTTTTCTCTCTAATGGTAGTTATAATACTTACCTGGATTGAAGTATGTTCAACAATGTGCAGGCTGTTGGGCCTGCAGAAATCTTTACTGCAAGGCCGCCCTGTCCTCTCCCTGCTACTGAACATCTGGCGCTGTGGGTGTTGACATCTGCAGGTCTCCAGGTCAGCGGCACTAAAGATGATCTGACAGGTAGACACCCCTTCCTGCCCTCTCCTCCACTGAGAAAAGTTCTTTCACTGATTGCACCTTGCTACATTATATGTGAATGGCAGAGAGAATCCTGTGACTGATCACACTCTCCCCATTCATAGATCTCCTTTGGTGCCATATTGGTGGGTTTCATGCCAACTATGCTGATCTAAAAGGAGCATTATTGGTTTTGAATATGCAAAACTGTGGGCACCTTGCTCAGCTTTGGGTTTTAGAGGCTATGGGTGAGTTCTATTCCCTTTCTCAGCTTACATCCTCCATCTTCACCGTTATTCTCTGTGATTGTATTTCAGTTTTACCCTCAGAAATATATGGAAGATGTCCTCAATTCCACCACTTTTTCTTGAAGAGTGCCCGGGCTTCACAGTAATGTTCAGAGCTTCACACCTAAATAATAGCTATCTTTAGTACAAGTGCCTCTTCTATTGTGCAATTATTTAATCAAAAACAAATGCTAGAATTAGTTATTGGAAAAAGCATGCTGTCTGCTTTATATTCAAAGTTACATTTCAACTGAATACACCAAAACCCAGAAAAGGTAACATTTTTTCATGTTGTAAGTCTTGTGAACATCCTCTTCTCCAGTGGCCTCCAAAATGCGGCCCTTTGCTTGCCTCTATCTGGCCCTTGGGACACTATTCCTCCAACTGACACCAATGATGGGGCACTATTCCACCCACTGACACCATTATTGGGGCACTCTTCCTACTGCTGACACTGTCAATGGGGCACTATTCCTCCCATTGATACCAACCATGGGGGATTATTCCTCCCATTGATACAAACCATGAGACACTATTCCTCCTATTAAAATCAATGATGGGGCACTATTCCTCCTGCTAAGACCAATGATGGGGCACTATTCCTCCCACTGAAACCATTAATGGGGCACTATTCCTCCCACTGACACCATTAATAGGGCTCTCTTCCTTCCATTGATACCAACCATGGGGCACTATTCCTCCCATTGATACCAACCATGGGGCACTATTCCTCCCATCGATACCGAACATGGGGCACTATTCCTCCCATTGATACGAACCCTGGGGCACTATTCCTCCCACTGACACCCACCATGGGGCACTATTCCTCCTGTTAAAACGAATGGTGGGGCATTGTTTAATCACAGTGATGCTGGGATATTTTCTGCTCACACTGACCACAGTTCAGCCCCCCTAAAGCCTGAAGGACAGTAAACTGGCCCTTTGTTTAAAAAGTTTGGAGACCCCTGCTCTACACTCACTTATCTCTACAGTTATACATACTTTAGCCAAGAATAGTTAGGTTAAATACAGATCCTGTCCACCACTGATAATGATGAATTAAAGCCAAACTCCAGTTTGGTTCCATCATGTCCCCGGGTCTTCCTCTTTTTCTCCCTGTGGTGGTGGTGGTGAACAGTCTTCTATTCTCCAGAAAATGACACCCAGTATTCTCCTGTGGGCCAATGTGGTGGTGGGCCTTTAACACCTGACACACCAAGCTGTTTGTAAATTTAAAAATATCTCAGTGGATCTCAAATTTAATGAGAATGCAATCATGTGCACTAAAGAAGTCATTCCCACAAGATTTGAGGCTTTCCAAGTTGAAGAACCAGTTATATCCCCCTCAACTAGGCAAGCACCAGGAATCCAAGGTGTAAAGTAAATATCTTTTTTCTTCTAGATGTTATGGTTTTACTTTTTAACATAGAATTTTTTAAATCTTGGGGTGGGGGTCTACCTAATAATAGGACCTTGGGTAAAAATATAAAATATTGCAGATATAGCACAACTCCAGCAGGGGTCACTGACTTTTACTGGTTCTCCCCCAAACAACACAGAGACTACCTGCCACCTAAACAGCAGTCCATTCATACTGACTCCAAAGTATAGTGGCTGTCTTTTCATGTGTAGCACCCTCTACTTAGGTAGGTACTAGAATATGATTTGTTTGTAGGTGTAGGTAAATTTAGGCAGGCCTGGCTGGAAGTCAGGCCTGTTTGGTTTGATTTGATCTGGGCTGGGAATGGCTCAGGGTAGCAGCTGGTGACTCACAGGCAGCATCATTGAGACCTCTCTCTTCTTTCCAGAGGCTTCCAGAAAGCTCTGGAAAGAGAGGAGGAGAGGAGAGATTGAGCAGCCTGTGGTGTTCTAAGGAGCCCTGACCAATCCCCAACCTGGATTGGCAGGGGGCAGGCCTCCTTAAATACCTAGAGAGTCCTAGAGTCAGCCTAGCTGGATGATGCCTGATTTCTATTCGAACTCTGAAGGAGCCTGTAAGTCTGGGGAGGGGCCCCTCCCATCAGGAGCTCCAAAGAGAACTGTTCACTTTATTACTTTGTGTTTTTTCCCGATTGTTTCTGTCAGCAGGCCATAACGCCCTCCTGACAGAAAAATAAGAAAAATGTGCTAAAGTGAGCTTTTGCTTGATATTTCTGTCGGCAGGATGCTAACCCCCTCCCAACAGAAACTGTATAAAGTATATAGATAGCTGTTTAGGATGCTGTTGTGTTTGTGTTTTTCAGGATCCCCTGGGATGGAACGGCTGTCCATCCTCTCCAGTTGGAGTTAGGATTTTCTGCAGGCAGAGTATTTCTCTTGAGGGAGAGATGCTCTGGCTCAAATGTGTATATTGTGTATATTACTGTTAGCTGCAGGGACCTGTAGTTAGGCTCATGTTGTTTTGCACAGATGTAAATACCTACCAGAGATTTCTATATATTTTTGTACGTAATTATTTATTTGTACATAGCCCCGTCCAAATTATTTCCCTTTCACTCTTCCATTTTATCTTATGGGATGCCCTTGCTCCTGGGCCCAGGAGCCAATTTTTAATTTACCCAGCTGAGAGACCAGCTGGATTTTGGTGGGGGTGAGTGTAGCACCCTCTAATTAGGTAGGTGCTATAATAGGATTTGTTTGCAGGTGTAGGTAAATTTAGGCAGTCCTGGCTTGAAATCAGGCCTGTTTGATTTGATTTGATATGGGCTGGGAGTGGCTCAGGGCAGCAGCTGGTGACTCACAAGCAGCATCATTGAGACCTCCCTCTTCTTTCCAGAGACTTTCAGAAAGCTCTGGAAAGAGAGGAAGAGAGGAGAGGTGAAGCTGCCTGGGGTGTTCTAAGGAGCCCGGACCAATCCCCAACCTGGATTGGCAGGGGGCAGGCCTCCCTAAATACCTAGAGGGTTCTAGAGTCAGCCCAGCTGGGGAGGAGTTATCGGGTGGAAGAACTGGAGATGGAGCACTAGGCTGTCGGGGCCTTTAATGGAGCTCCCCAGTCCGGGGGGGGGGTGTGACCTTGGGCCTGGGGCTCGGGTACAGGATGGAGCCCTTCACAAAATCGTGAAATTCTGGACAGCAGGCACAGGAGAGGACAGCCGGAGCTAGTACTGCTGGACAAGTCTTCAGGAGGAAACCACCGGTTGCAGCCAGGAGGGCTGGTGAGTGATATGCACAATCAGGAGGACTGGGGAGGTATATCTGAGAGAACTGGGAGATTGCAGTTTGAGATGGGTGCAGAGCTAGTAGAGTGGACTGTGGTGTCATGGGCACTGGAGTTGGGCAGCTGCAGCCTGGAGGGCTGGCAGGGCCTGAAGAGGGATGCCTTGGATCAGTAGTCCATCTATGGGACAGCTAGCACAGGACTTTGTCTACACTTAAAGGGACCCATGGTCCCTGCCCACAAAAGGCCAGTGCCAGGCCTAACTACTAAGACCACATGCTAGTTGACCCCGTGAGCAAGAGTTGTGTAGGAGGAAGAGAAAGAGGTATAGTCTGCAAGCAAGTTTGTGCAGGAGGAGTCTGGAGTAGTGATATGTACAGAGAGTGTACATAGTTTTCCCACTGTAAATGCTTCAATTCATCACTGGGCATCCCATCAATTCCTTACCCCATCCAAGTTTAACCCCTCAAGAAATTGATTGTGATTTGAGAAAGTGGATGCTGGGCTGGGCAGGGTGACGGGTGGGCCACAACTTTCAGCAGCCCCTATGGGGGTACCGCTACACATGATTTAATGCTGGTAAAACATAGAACAGGATGGGAATTGGGGCATGGGATACTCCAAAACGCTCAGCAGTAGATAGCGGCTATTAATTGTAGCGCTTACCCCCGTAGGACCGGCTGAGTATGAGGATATCATTTACTACTCTGAGAGTACAACCCTTTGCTCGCTCGTATCTTCAGTTGTCTAGGGGTATATTGAAAGAAGTTGAACACCAATCACTTTTCTGATGCTTAAACAGGATAACGTTTATTCTTCACACAAGAACAAGGAGAGAGGGGTAGGGAGCTCAGGACACCCTTTCAGCGACAATCAAAAATATGAATAGGCAGGCAGACTCTCAGGCAAAAATACAGTGAGACAGCATAACAGGCCGCAGCCTCTTCTGAACACTCTGACACGTGGCTGTCTCACTTAGCAACCCCAAAAACGAACATTACACTTGCGGATCTGTAGAACTCCCTTTTAGTTCTCTAAACTTCAGTGGATCCCAATTTAGCAACAACAGAATGTACTCACAAACATGTAGAACTCTCTCACAGTTCTTTGGGCTGGTAGAACTCTCTCACAGTTCTCTTGGCTTAAGTGGATCCTGACATAGAAAATGAACAGAGTACACACACGGGTCCATGGAACTCTCTCAGTCCCCTTACTGAAGCAGATCCTGGGCAGGCGCACCACAACACTTTACATCTTCCGGACAGGCATGGGTCTCCTGGCAGTCTGGACTCCTGGATAGGCATAAGGACTCAGGCCTAGCTGCCATGAGGCTTCTGTAATGCAGGCCCCTCCCAGCGAACTGGGAGAGCGACTGGGGCCTACCCCAGCGGAGCTGGGCTGGACGCTCCTTTCCCCAGAGGAGCTGGGCTGGACTCTGACCGACCTCACCCCGATCACATGACTTCCTCCCCATATATGGTCTCTTCCCACCTACCCACAATGCACTTGCACCGAGTGGATTGGCTAGGGAAAAGAATGAGATCACTCCAGAATGTTCTGGAATATTATGACTTATCTCACCCATGTCTTAGGCAGCAGTGCCACCTACTGACATAGTGGAGAAGTACACTAAAAGGAGGAAACCAGTAATCAGAAAACTACAAATTACAGCAAGACCAGTAGTATCTTGCAAATATATTTTGCCTAACAGCCTAACAAATTTAGCACCCCGCTACATAATGAACAGTCTAAGACCCCACAGCTGAAGACGATGGGGCAAATCTTTGGGCATCTTGTTACCCTGTGCCAGTGTGCAACTATTGGTACCCAGTGCAGCATCCAGCACATAGGATCTCATTAATCTCAAGGATTAACTTAAGATCACTACTCATACGTCCCCAGGACAGCTGCCTCTTTCCAGCTTCCTCTGGACACAACCCAGTGAGCGAGATGGCGCCTCTCAGGACCGGATTCCTTGTGGTGTAGGTCTTCAATCAGCTCTGAACAAAGTCCATTTAAACCTATGATCCTGGCTTCTCTGAGGCCTCCTAGAGCAGCTGTTCAGGCCACAGACTGCCTGGCAGCAACAGCCTCTGCACCTCTGGAACGTTCCTGGGGAGAAGGAAGCCTGCTCTCCAGTGTCTCAGACTATTTATCCACTTTCCCTCCAGTGATAGGCTGCAACCCAATAAATATTCAGGTTGGTCAATTTGCATCACCCACCCCAAGCTCTGGAAGCTTCTTCCAGAAGCCGGGGGAAGCAACCAAACTCCCAGCCTGTGAGACCCTGAACAGGCCCAAACAAACAATTACTGCTCTCTTGATTACTGAAAGTACCAAAGCTTGAAAAAGAGTTCCCAGAGCATGAGAGCTAAACTAAAGTGTCAGTACAGCAGACAATGCCTGCCTAAGCTATGGTTAATCATTTTAAATTTTATACTGAGACCTTAGATTAGGGGATGCGTCACTGTGATGAGTTACTGTTACCATTTTACATGTATGGGCGAACGTCAGTATGAGTTATTGAGGCCTGTAACACAAAAAGCTTCATATTAAACAAGCAATATGTAAAAAACATTTGCAATATATTTTAGTCCTGAACATAACAGATCAACTACTGTATGTAGAAAAGAGTATACGTTCCCTTTAAGCAAGCGGAGGCATTTTGGAACAGCTATCTCTGTGATCTAGCTAGAGCTGGCTGCAGTTAAAGACAGATAAAGCCAGCATAACACATGGGTGCAGTTCTTGTCTCTGGCACCCAGGGTACGGTAAATTATGCTGTCAGTCTCTCCCTGTGTGTACACTGCTTTGTCAGCTACAGATGGAGTATCTCTACAAATGCATTACACTTGCCAACTCCCACCGATGCTCTGGGTAAAAAACAATCACTTGCTTAATCTTTCTTATAGCTGCTGACTGCACCCGCTGATCACCTCACCTTAATTAATTAAGGAATTTATCTAGCTCTTGCTATGGGAGCAGTTCAGTTTTTTTTTTAAATTCCTGTAAATTAAACCTGCTTGCCTTTTCCCTTTGCCCCATCGCTCACCCTAATCTTCTTTCGTCAACAAAATTAAGTTAATGCTCATTTGCTATCGAGGCGTTAGTATGGGAAAAAGCCAGAACTGAAGAGCAGACCTGTATTCATTCAAAATAAATTTAGTAGAGCTAATAGGACCTGATGTTTCAATTTCCAGTGTAAGGCAACACTCTCAATGTTTTTACTGATGTGGTGACAAGAGATAGGGTAGGTATGGTCGGGGGTCATCATTCTTTGGCATTTTGTTAATAAGCCAACAGGACCAGTTGAACACTGCTTATTTATTATTATTAACTAAAGGCTAAACTTTTTTGTATAGATCTAAAAAAAAAAAACATTATAAATACCCCTTTCCCCTCTTTTTTTTTTTATAAGTGATCACATTCCCTCTGTTCTTAGGTGCTGGGTGGAGGAGAAGCAGCAGCACACTGAGCTTCCCAGTGAATGGCTGTGCAGGGGGGGGGGGGGGTGTCAGGACTAGACTGAAAATTGGAGGAAAAGCAGCAGCGCACTGACCTTCCCAGTGAATGGCTGTGCAGGGGTGTGTGTCAGGACTAGTCTGATAATTGGAGGAGAGCAGCGGCAGCCCTGTCCATTAGGCCTCCCCCCCTATTCATGTGTTCAGCACCCTGCTCATCATGCAGGCCGCCAAACCATGGATTCCAATAGGGGGTGTTTTTTTTTTGAAGCACGTGATTACAGCCTGAGGCTCTAATAGGCTTCAGAAAAGGATGGGCTTGGGGCGCAGAGCACTGCGCTCTGAACCCACCCAGTTGTGTGACAATAGCGAATGAATATTCACTATTGTCACACTGATCCTCCTCCCAGCCAATCAGGAAGAGGGTCTTGAGACCCGTCACCCAATTGGCTGAAAGAACAAGCGATCCTTTCCTAGGATGGAGGGAGGAGATGCACGGCGGAAGCCGCCGTGATGCAGAAGAGGAGAAGAGGACACAGGAGCTGCTGCCCACCACCCACCAGAGCGCTGCCCACCTGCAACCTATGGGGCAATTGCTGACTGACCTAGTGTGGGGGGGGTAGGATTGGGGGGTGCCGCTGGCTGACTGGTGGGGGGTGGTTGTTTGCCCCCCCAAAAAAAAACACCGGCCACCACTGGAGGAGACTACACTGAGTTCTAAGCATAGCTAGAGAACTGACCATGGTGTGCTCTCCTACTTAGTGTGATCAGATTTTAATAGGAAAGCAAGAGGACTAGCAGGAACACCAGGGATTTCACATAAAGGAATACAAAGATAACAGGAGACGTTCTCATACAAGTACATGGTACAGCAGACACATATCAGGAAAATTAAGTGTTGAGGTAACAAATACTTTACGTCTTGTGGCATGTGAGCCATCAGCCATAGATAAAAGTTTGAAATGTCATTGATATTCTTTATTGGCTAAAGCTGGCCATTCAATGAGCAACTTTTGACCAATTTCTGATGAACCGGCTTACATTTTCTCACCAGGTGACCTTGCTGGCTCTGCTATATTTTAATGAATTTTGTCCAAGGAACCCACTAGACATTTTTGGGCAAACAGCAGCTGCATCCAATCAGATGCAGCCACTGTTCTGGTATTCCAACAGCCACAGGCAGCGGCTATCACAATACAATAGACCAGCAGTATGATTCACCCATCTTTCTACTGTTTAGTGTGGATGGGGGAATCTATTTTTCTTTTGTTTAGACCACAGTCAGTGTATAGCTTTACTTAAAGTGGTTGTAAACCCTTACGTATAAACAGTAAAGTGACTAGCCTCAGGTTATACAGAGATTAAACATATTGTCCTACATAGGCTGTACCTGTTTATCTGCAGCCCTCTCTTCTCTACAGTCTCCTAAAACACATAGATCACAGGCTATTTCTCGGCAGTGGAAAGCAGGGGGTGCTTTAATTAGTGCACCATGTGATAAGTATGTCTCATACAAAGGGTAATGCTAGTGATTTAAATGATAACTATAAGGTTTACATTTAGACTAAATGTGTCTGCTCTATAAATGCAAGAAAACCGAGAACAAAAGCATCTACTCCACGTGTTGTGTCTTCGGTGCTGGGATCTGTGGGGGCCCCCTGGATTTTCCCTCTGCGGGAGCCCAGCAATGCATGGCTAGTGATGGGCCTCAAAAACAGTCCAGCAAGCACTGAAAACACAGACACATCCTGTATTAAAGGTTCATATTTAAAATAGAGGTTTTATACAAATATTATAACATAGCTGCAAAATTTGTACAGTTAGACCCCTTACACACTGGGTCGTTTTTCAGGCGCTGCAGAGCTAAAAATAGCACCAGAACCCCCCCCCCCCCCCCATTCTCCCCAGTGTGAAATCCAGAGTGCTTTCACACTGGGGTGGTGTGCTTGCAGGACGAGAAGAAAAGTCCTGCAAACAGCATCTTTAGGGCGGTGTGCTGAGCAGTGTATATAAATTTGTAGCCCAGCAAATGGGCTTTCAGTTGGACGTTATCACTTCCACAGTCCGCTGAACAGGAGCGCCTACGTATAAAAACGATGATTGCGCTACACATGTTGCATATTGCTGTGAACGTTGGAAGTGAGAGGAACAATACAAGGGCCATCATTCATGGTGAACGTCAAACTGATAACCTGTCAAGGCTTTTAAAGCCATACCTATGGACAGTTTTGGGTATCAAAGTTTGTCGGCATTTTTTGGACATGCACAATTTTAAGACCTGACATGTTCGATATCTGCTTGTTGCAACCTTATCATTTGTGTTTTATTAGCATGTGCGCTAATATCATGTAGTATATAAAAAAATGCAACTACCACCATTTTATTCTCCAGGGGTGTTGCTTTTAGAAAAAATATACTGTGCGGGGCAGGTCAGGTCGGGGGGTGTCTGTTAACTAATCATCAGGCCTAAAATGTGTGTTTTAACACATGCAAAAACAGAAAATATTGGCTCTGAAAGTGCTTGGTGTTGGGGTCAATTCTATTCAACTTAATTATAAATGATATAGAGTATGAGATAAAGAGCACGGTCTACATTTTTGCAGATGACACTAAAATAACCAGAGCAATAAGCTCACACCGGGACATAGAAATTTTACAGAGTGGCCTAAATAAAATAATGGAATGGGCAGACAAATGGCAAATCAAGTTTAATGTGGAGAAATGTAAAGTAATGCACGTGGGGGCAAAAAACTTAGATGCAAACTATTCACTAGGGGGAAAACCTTTGGGAGAATCAAGGATGGAGAAGAATCTAGGGGTAATAATAGACGACAAATTGAGCAACAGCTTGCAATGTCAAGCTGCAGCTACAAAAGCAGGCAGAATATTGGCATGCATAAAAAAGGGATATACTCCAGGGATAAAACTATAATTCTGCCACTTTATAATATCCTGGTTAGGCCACGTCTGGAGTATTCGGTCCAGTTCTGGTCACCAGTTCTCGTCACCAGTTCTCGTCACCAGCTCTCAAAAGGGATGTGCTGGAGAGAGTGCAAAGAAGGGCAACCAAGCTAATAAGTGGACTGGAGGACCTCATCTACGAGGAATGACTGGAAACACTAAAACTATTCTCGCTAGAGATGCGATGCTCAAGAGGGGATATGATAGCGGTTTACAAATACCTCAATGGGGAACCCAGCATAGGAAAAAAAAACTATTCAGTCCTAGGGAGTGTCAGAGGACACGGGGCCACACAATGAGACTGGAGGAAATGCGGTTTAACCATAGGCTGCGCAGCGTGTTCTTCACTGTCAGGGCACTGGCTGTGCATTGCTGGGCTCCTGCGGAGGGAGGATCGGGGGGGTCCCTGTGGATCTTGGCACTGAAGACATAATGTGTGGGCAATAAGGATGTGGAACTCTCCTACAGTTGGTGGTGACTGCGGGGAATATGGACATTTTTAAAAGTCTCTTGCATGTTTATCTTCAAGAACACAGCATACAGGGATATAGGAAATTATAGATACTACACAGGTTGAACTGGATGGACTGTTGTCTTTTTTCAACCTTACCTACTATGTAACTATTTAACTATGTGCGGATCTGATGTCATGCACACTGCATAGCATAGAGAAGAGAGCTAAGTGTAATCTGAGACCTGAGTGGAGGGAACAGACAGTTGAGGCTGTCAGTCAGAAGGGGGAAGGGCCATCACCAAGGATGCTGTGGAGTCAACAATAACTATTATGACTCATGCAGATATCAGAGGGAAAAGACAGCAGAGAGAAATGGGAGGAGATCCTGTACTAACAATCTGATGTTAGTACAGCGATCTCCCCGTTGAGCTATTGTATTCTGGCGGGGGGGGGGAATCCCCCCCGCCAGAACACACCGGTCATCCCTCTCAGCCATTGGCTGAGAGTGCTGATTGGATACTGACTGGGCTTTTCTGGTCATGCCCCTTTGACAGAAACCAGAAGTTTGGCCAGCTTCTGTCAGACTGGCTGCCGTACACATGGGCCGAATGTCAGCTGGTTTCTATTGAACACGCCGATACCGCCCAATATTTGGCTTTAGCCACTGCACAACACCGGTAGATATCTCCCCACTCACTGTTTTCTATAAAAGAGCTTACACGGGGCTGTTGATCTTTTCCCCGCCCTCATGTGGCAGCAGCCAATTAGCAAGCACCAGATTTGTCAGGTGGGAAGAGGTTAAATTAGTAACATGCTCCTCATGCTCAAAAGTACAATGTATTTCTTTTCACTCCTGTAGTCCAAACGGAATGTAAGGGGAGCAATGGGGGTATGTGCACCCGGAGGGACAGGCAAGCGAACCTGCTGCTTTGCTATATGAAAGGAGCAAAGTCTCACATTAATGACTGTAACGCAAGCCATGAAGTTTACATAAAGAGCCAGAAATAAGGAAAAAATTGGGAAACAACCATTTCGGACACTTATAATTAGGCTGCAAGGCCATGTTAAGCTAGGGTTGCCACATCATCCCTTTAATCCAGGACACATATTAATTACACAGGTTCTGTGGCTGATTAAGGTGTCCGTTTATAAAGCAGTGTAAAAAATCCACTGCTTCGTTCTCCGGCATTCACAGAGGAGATCGTTCTCCCCTGTGTGCCGGTTTATTAAGCGGTGTAGATCCCTTCACAGTTTGTGAAGTGAAGTGATCTACAAACGCTTTAAACTGTGGAGAACGCCCCAATCTCGTGAGACATTACGAGATTACGCCACCAAAATTCACAGAAACTCAGAGATGTCAGTTTGTTAAGCAGTGATAAATTATTACTGCTCAGTAATGGACATTCTCAGAGGAGCCCGTCCAAACCGTAAATAAAATTATTAGCCCCCCCTACACTATATATGTATACAGGGTGGGCCATTTAAATGGATACACCTTAATAAAATGGGAATGGTTGGTGATATTAACTTCATGTTTGTGGCACATTAGTATATGTGAGGGGGGAAACTTTTCAAGATGGGTGTTGACCATGGCGGCCATTTTGAAGTCGGCCATTTAGAATCCAACTTTTGTTTTTTCAATAGGAAGAGGGTCATGTGACACATCAAACTTATTGGGAATTTCACAAGAAAAACAATGGTGTGCTTGGTTTTAACGTAACTTTATTCTTTCATGAGTTATTTACAAGTTTCTGACCACTTATTTGTGTTGGATTGTCAATGCAACCCTCTTCTCCCACTCTTTACACACTGATAGCAACACCACAGGAGAAATGCTAGCACAGGCTTCCAGTATCCGTAGTTTCAGGTGCTGCACATCTCGTATCTTCACAGCATAGACAATTGCCTTCAGATGACCCCAAAGATAAAAGTCTAAGGGGGTCAGAATGGGAGACCATTCAACTGGCCCACGACGACCAATCCACTTTCCAGGAAATTGTTCATCTAGGAATGCTCGGACCTGACACCCATAATGTGGTGGTGCACCATCTTGCTGGAACTATGATGTCGGTGATAGGGAATTGCTGGCCATCAAGTCGGCTTTGGAGGAATGGTGGTACCTCCTGGAAGGAGCAGCTCACCCAGTATTGGTTTTTACTGACCATAAAAACCATAAAAAAACCATAACCTGAAACTACGGATACTGGAAGCCTGTGCTAGCATTTCTCCTGCGGTGTTGCTATCAGTGTGTGAAGAGTGACAATCCAACACTTTGGGCAGCACATTGAACACATTTTATAAGTGGTCAGAAACTTGTAAATAACTCATGAAAGAATAAAGTTACGTTAAAACCAAGCACACCATTGTTTTTCTTGTGAAAATAAGAGTTTCCAATAAGTTTGATGTGTCACATGACCCTCTTCCTATTGAAAAAACAAAAGTTGGATTCAAAATGGCCGACTTCAAAATGGCCGCCATGGTCACCACCCATCTTGAAAAGTTTCCCCCCTCACATATACTAATGTGCCACAAACAGGAAGTTAATATCACCAACCATTCCCATTTTATTAAGGGGTATCCATATAAATGGCCCACCCTGTATATAAGCACATACACACCTTATATATACATATATATACACATACATTATATATACACGTACATATACACATACATCATATACATGTATGTACATATATACACATATACAGGGCAGGGGGACATGGCTACTGTGTTGGGGGGGGGGGGTCTGAACGAGGCAGGAGGAAGTCTATAATCTTCCTCCTTCCCCGGGATTCCCTCTTCACCCCCCCAATTCTCCACCTCTGAGCTGGTGAATCGGGGAGGGTGAATTGTGACCGAGATCACCAGTGAAGTGCGGAGATCGCAGCTTCATAAACTGACCGTTTCTGTGTCAGTGAATGACAGTTCTCTGTGTGCAGAGATAATTGGTGAAGAACAGCTTCTCTCCCGATTATCTCTGCTTTATAAACCGAAAATGAGCTGTGATCCATCACGGCTGATCACAGTTTTATAAAAGGACACCTAAGGTGGTAATTAAACTCACTTGGTGCCTTATCTGCATTAAATTGGCCACAGAACCTGTGTAATTCATATGTGTCCTGGATTAAAGGGATGATGTTGCAACCCTATGTTAGGCAAGGGACACGTGGAGGAGGTGCCATTGTTAGGACAGATGAGGTCGTTTAGAAGGAAGGTTGGAATGGAATGGAGATAGTTAAGAGGCAGGTGCTAAATCGGATCAGAATGCCAGACTTTCAGTCAAGGGTCAGGTCAGTGTTTTTATGGATATTGATAGCTCTAAGAACTAACCCCACAGTGCATCTTTTCTGATACTAAATTTTCTCCTGATGGCAAGAATCATTCAACCCACTTCATCTGAGCCCAGGTTGCCATGCCTATGACTGGACAGTGAAAAGATAAGCAGTAGAGTAATGGACTCCTCTCTGTCACTCTGCTTTCTCCTCCTATATGCATGCTTTTTGTCAGTACATGAACTCATTGGGGTTGACTAAAATTGGAGAGTGCAAAATCTGGTGCAGCTCTGCATAGAAATTGGCTCAGCTTTCAGTTTTTTTTATTAGGTAGTATAAATAAAAAGGATACTCACAAGAGTAAGCCCCCGAAACACGTCAGACTTTATCTGTGTTGTGTCCGTACTCACGCCAATTGTGCATTTGTATGGCCTATTGGGGGTCGCCACTCTTGTGAGTATCCTTTTTATTTACACTACCTAATAAATGCCTCTGGTAATGCACTAGATGTGCGCTCCTTCTTTTTGTTTTTGTTTCTTGACCAGCTATTCAGGCCTAAACGATGCAAGCAGAGGAACAGAAACCATCTCCTGTGCTCTAGTGTGGTGCTGAGAGACTGATGGATAGCGATGGGGTGAACACCCCCTCTGGTCAGAACATGCGAACAGGCAAAAAATGAGTGCAAACATTCGAACACCGTTAAAGTCTATGGGACCCGAAAAAAAAATCAAAAGTGCTCATTTTTAAGGTTTATATGCAATGTTATTCCCATAAAACCTGTATTGGGACGCAGGTCCTGCCCTAGGGGACATGTATCAATGCAAAAAAAAGTTTTTAAATCAATTGTTTTTTCGGGAGCAGTGATTATAATAATGCTTAAAGTGAAATAAAAATAATAAAATATTTCTTTAAATATTGTGCCTGGGGGGTCCCCTTAGCCTGCCTTTAAAAAGGCGCACCTCTGTGATGTGTAGAACATAGCCAGAGTAAAATTACATTTCCAAAGGAAAAATTGTCATTTATTATTGCGGCTGTAATGTATTGCCGGCTTCCGGCAATATACAGAAAAATCACTGAAAAAATGTGCGTAGGGTCCCCCCCTAGTCCAAACCAGGCCCTTCGCATCTGGTTTGGATTTTAAGGGGAACCCTGCGCCAAAATTTAAAAAAAAAATTGACGTGGGGTCCCCCCTAAAATCCAAACCAGACCCTTATCTGAGCATGCAACCTGGCCGGCCAGGATAGGGGAGGGGCGAGCGAGTGCCCCCCCTCCTGAACCGTACCAGGTTACATGCCCTCAACATGGGGAGTATGGGTGCTTTGGGGCAGGGGGTGTCTGCGCCCCCCCACCCCAAAGCACCTTGTCCCCATGTTGATGGGAACAATAGACTCTTCCCCACAACCCTGGGCTGTGGTTGTGGGGTTGTGCTGGTGGGAGGCTTATTGGATTCTGGAAGCCCCCTTTAATAAGGGGGCCCCCAGATCCCGACCCCTCCCATGTGAATTAGTATTGGGTACATCGTATCCCTACTACTTCACCAAAAGTGTCAAAAAAAGAAAAAAACACAGGAGACAATTAGGGTCAAGTCCTTAAAAACGCAACAGCTCCTGGTCCATGGGAGGGCTCCTGCCGACTGAGCTCTGCTTGTTGTGACACTTTATTTATATGGCAGGGCAAGGACACTCGGTGACGTACGCGTATGACCCGCTCCCTGTGACGTCACATGACATTAGAAGGGGCGGGATCGCTCACTTACGTCGCCGGGTGGTCCTGCCCTGCCATATGAATAAACTGTCATAACAAACAGAGGGCAGATGGCAGGAGCCCTCCCATGGAGGAGGAGCTGTGCGCGCCATCTGCAAATGCCCCATAATGTTCTAAATTCAACTTACATGCGACTCGCACCGCGGGCCCATCCCTACTGATGGATTTCCCCTTGTTCCACTCCAGAGACACATCAGACCACCATGCTTTGCTAGGGAAGCCAGGGGCGTAACAATAGGGATTCCAAGGGTTGCGATTGCAACCGGGCCCCATGCTCCAGGGGGCCCGTGTGCCTCCCTTGTACACCTGGATAGGAGGGATGGCGGGGGCAGCATTTAGAGGAACCAATCTCCTCCATTTTCCTCCTAATGGAGGAGATTGGTTCCTCTATATACTGCCCCTGCTGCCCCTCCTATTCAGTTTACTTGTCTTCTGCTGTTCTCAGGGTCCCGGTGTACTTCCCTGGTCCCCCCACAAAGCTTCTGTCTCCCGCCTCCTCTCTCCTACCAGCTGCTGTAGAAGATGGGTCATGATGGAGAAATGGGAATGGGTCAGTAAATTTGTCATTTACCGGCTCCTTCCTTTTCTGAATGGACAGAGTCAGTGATTGGTACCAATTGGTTCATTCATAACAGAAGCATAGTAAACTGTTTTTACTATACTTTCATTTCTTAATGAATGGGGGGTTTGGTACTCAACTATTCCTGTCCATTCATTCTGTGCAGCTGAGGTTACACAGATGGAGATTGAGGGCTGAGGTTTGTTTAGACCCCTGATATCTCATCAAAGCCCCCCAACAGAACTCCTAAAAAATTGTAAAAATAATAAAAATAAAATTGTAAAAGTAATAAAATGAAATGGTAAAAAAATAAAATTAAAATAAAAATTAAAAACTACTGACACCAGTGAGGGAACTATCAAGATTGCAAAGGTTGCAATTGTGACCGGGCCCTGGCATTTCACCACCATGGGAAGGCCCGAAGATGGCAGTAAGGGGGCCCGCTGCAGAACTTGTGAAAGGGTGCCGCTGCGGGACCGTAATAAAGGGACCCGTGATGGGAGTAAAGAGCCACAGGATTAGCGAGAAGAGGGAAGGCCTCTGGCTAGGAGTCAGGGGGCCCTTCATAATTTCTTGCACCAGGGCCCTGAAGGTTCTAGTTATGCCTCTGAGGGAAGCCCAAATACCATATATACTAGAAAACAAAGAGAGGGCACAGAAGCCTAGTTCATTACCATTGCAAACCATTTATTAATATGGATTTGGAATTTTGGATTTGTTCATGAGCTTAGACCCACAGCGCGTCTGCACATGCGCTGGATACCCCTCACACACAAGTCTAGTATGGATTATTGGATGATGTGTTTCAAGGGGAGTCCCCTTGTCATCAGAGCCAGAGTTTGCTCTGATGAGTTGACTGCCCTTGAAACATGTCAGTCATACTAGACCTGAGTATTTTCTTCCCATGATAAAGAGTATGGACATTGGATCTCATGTCTCTGGATTTGGAATTTTGGATTTGTTGATGAGCTTGCACACACTTGTGTTTGTGAATATAATAATTGTCTCAAATAATTTGTTTATTAATAAATGGTTTGCAATGCTAATGCTCAGGGCTTGTGCTCCCTTTCTTTGTTTTCCTGGTAGAAGGTCCCATGCTACCCGATACCCAGATAAATAAGTGTAGCCAATGACCCCCTTAGGGTTGGCTGAGTATTGTGGTTCATCTGCTCACACTGCCCTCAATCACATCCATACCACACCCGGAGTCACAGAACAGGTTGGTACTTTGGTTTTGTTTGTTTTATTAGGGGATGGAACTTGGATGGGGATTAGGGATGTTATTGGGATGTCCATAGAACAGGTTGCAAACTTGAACAGGACCACTATATACAGCTTCATATTTACATCTCACTCTTGCCCTCCAGCACACTACTTGCTCCAGTTACGCTTCTTCCTCCAGCACATTACTTGCTTCTCTATACTCCGGTTCCTCTCTCCTGCACACTACTTGTTCCAAGTTTAGAAGGAAATTTACTAGGCTTTCTCCATTTCTCCAGCCTGACTAGCAAATGGCGAGCCTCAGAACCACCTGTTACAGGTAGGGACAGTTGGTCCCCTAGTGTGTAGGTACACTACTGTGCTAGCCGACCTGATGGACTACTACTCCTAGCCCATCCTCTTGCTCCAGGCCCTGTCAGTGGCACCTGGCCACCATGACACCACAGTCCCTTACTGACTTCTGCATTCTTCCCAGATTCTCTCTCACCCCAATCCATTCCTGCATGCCTCTACAGCTTCCCAGGGTGTGTGCCACTCACCGACCACCCAGTGGACTCTTGACTGAGCCTCTCCAGTAGCGCTGTCTGTTGCTCTCCTGCTCCCTTGTGCTGCTCCGGAATCTCCCTCCTCCTCCTGGCTGCACCCGAGCCCAGGCCTCAAGGTCACCCCCCCCCCCAGACTGGAGGCTCCCTCCCGGGTGAGGCCTCAGCAACCTCAGCTACATCTCAGCTCCAGCTCTTCCACCTAAACTCCTCCCAGATTGGGCTGGCCCTTGAGTATTTAAGGAAGCCTGCCTCCTGCCAATCCAGATTGGGAATTAGCCAGGGCTCCTTAGAATACTCCAGATGACTACACCTCCCTCCCAGCTCTCTGTCCAGAAACCCTCTTCCAGTTTCTAGAAAGAAGTGGGAAGTCCTGATGACCTCATCTGTAAATCACTCAATCCTCCCTGAGCCACTCCTGGCCCAGAAACAAAAACAATCAGGTCTGCACATCAGTCAGGCCTGACTAAATTTTCCTCACCTACCAAAAATCTAATCACACTAGCTCCCACTTACCAAGGGGCGCTACATAAGTTTATTGCAAGTGCTCTTGCAGAGCCATGGAACAGCAGGGAACTTGGTGAATGTGAGTGTATGTGAGAATGGGGACAAGGCTTCCATGAGACTCCCTAATGGGCTAGGCGACCAGTCTCTTTAACGTACTGAAGCCTGCGAGTGACAGGTCTACTTTGAATATAAAAAAAAAGCAATTAAATGATTACTGCAGTCAATACACACAGTCACCCTCATATGCCAAGTCTCAAGAACAAAGTGGTATGGCTGACAGACTGACAGCTTCTATATATGTAATATCCCAGTCCATTTTCAGACGATAGACCGTGTCCACCCACACCGACAGGATTGCTTCAGGCTTGTGCCACTTTATTAAAATTGAAAAGGAAAAGACTTGGAATACTCAGAAAACCGGAGACAAATTACAATTTAAATTAAGGTGTCAAAATAAAGTTGCGGGTTCATATCAGACCTGGTTCCTTCACACGTCGACGGCGGCCCACGGATTCAAGGAAAGGGCGCTGCGGCTCTCCTGCTGCTCGCCGACCAAATAACAACACCCTTGTAAACAGCTCTCTGCCATGATTGGTCTTGACATTTTAATTTGCTGCTTGTTAAGTGCCCATTTTCAATGAACTGAGCACACTAGATTGGAATGAATTCCTGCATGTTATTGCAACGGGTTGGCGAAAATTGCTTATCATGTTCCTCAAACATTTTATATATATTTTTTTTACTTTTTTTTTTTTAACTTCAAATCTGCTCATTTATTTCTTTAAAAGCAGCAGCGCCAGGCGCTTTGCAAATTTGCATCAATTTAGATTCCCGTGCATGTTCCTCTAGAGGGGAGAATGATTTTTTGCAGTACATTGTTGCCTAGGAAATCGATGCCAACGATGTGATAAGATTTTAGGATCTCCTTCCTAGCTGTGAGACTTGTAAACACTGAATGGCTAAACACCTGTCAGAGCAGGATAATGTAAGATAAAACTTACAAGAGAGATATTTTCTATTGGTTTAACCCCCTTGGCACAGCAAAGCATGCAATGTAATATCTTATATTGTATTATCAATATATTAGCTCAGTAGGCAGTAAATGCTCTTAGTTATTGATTACTGTAAATTACCATAATCAGCTGAATAATTATAGCCAATTTATGCTTCATCTAAAAAAAAATGCCTTGCAGTGTTAAAAGTAGTGCTGTAAACTAAGGTTAAATGGAATGTACACTGATCAGCCTTGTCATCAACCATAACCCATAATGGCATGAACTTCTCTCAAACTTTGAAGGTATGTTGTGGTATCTGTCACCAAGCCATCAGTAGCAGATATTTTATGTCCTCAAAGTTGGAAGGTGAAGCCTCCATTAATCAGACTTGTTTTTCCAGCACATCCCACAGATGCTTGATTGGATTGACATCTGGAGAATTTGGAGGTCAGGTCAACACCTCAAACTCAAGGTTGTGTTCCACAAACCATTCTTGAATTTGTCAGACCTGACCACCTTCTTCTATTGCTCCGTGGTCCACTTCTGATGCTCATGTGCCCTCTGTAGGTGCTTTTGGCTATGAATACAGGTCAGCATAGGCACCCTGATTGGCCTCATGCCCAAACTGAGATGCACCATGTTTTCAGGTACCTCTCTGTTGGAGCTAGCATTAATGTTTTCAGCAATTTGAGCTACAGTAGCTCTTGTTTTGGATTGGATACAGGCCAGTCTTTGCTTCCCACTTGCATCAATGAGCCTCAGTCACCCATAACCAGTGGTCCATAAGGGGCGCTCGGGCGCTGCCTCCCCGCTGGGAAAAAAAAAAAGTCAGCCCAGGCGCCGGTATATTGACTCTGCTGACAGCAATTAGTGAGCCTATTGGCTAGTCTTAAAAGTGAAAGTAAGTGCGCCAAAGAGGCACACTTACTTTCACTAATTGGCTGCCCTGAGCACTGGACTGCCAGTGATTGGTGCGGTGGGCTGGGGCGATGGAAAGGAGAGATGGCAGTGCTGTCTTAGCTGACATGGAGCGGCTACTCCATATTCAGGTAAGACAGTACTGCAGAATTGTTACAGTCAGGTCCATAAATATTGGGACATCAACACAGTTCTAATCTTTTTGGCTCTATACACCACCACAATGGATTTGAAATGAAACAAACAAGATGTGCTTTAACTGCAGACTTTCAGCTTTAATTTGAAGGTATTTACATCCAAATCAGGTGAACGGTGTAGGAATTACAACAGTTTGTATATGTGTCTCCCACTTTTTAAGGGACCAAAAGTAATGGGACAATTGGCTGCTCAGCTGTTCCATGGCCAGGTGTGTGTGTTATTCCCTCATTATCCCATTTACAAGGAGCAGATAAAAGGTCCAGAGTTCATTTTAAGTGTGCTATTTGCATTTGGAATCTGTTGCTCTCAACTCTCAATATGAGGTCCAAAGAGCTGTCACTATCATTGAAGCAAGCCATCATTAGGCTGAAAAAACAAAACAAAGCCATCAGAGAGATAGCAAAAACATTAGGTGTGGCCAAATCAACTGTTTGGAACATCCTTAAAAAGAAAGAACGCACCGGTGTGCTCAGCAACACCAAAATACCTGGAAGACCACGGAAAACAACTGCGGCGGATAACCGAAGAATTCTTTCCCTGGTGAAGAAAAGACCCTTCACAACAGTTGGCCAGATCAAGAACAGGAGGTAGGTGTATGTGTGTCAAAGTCAACAATGAAGAGAAGACTTCACCAGAGTGAATACAGAGGGTTCGCCACAAGATGTAAACGATTTGTGAGCCTCAAAAACAGGAAGGCCAGATCAGAGTTTGCCAAACAACATCTAAAAAAGCCTTCACAGTTCTGGAACAACATCCTATGGACAGATGAGACCAAGATCAACTTGTACCAGAGTGATGGAAAGAGAAGAGTATGGACAAGGAAAGGAACTGCTCATGATCCAAAGCATACCACCTCATCAGTGAAGCATGGTGGTGGTAGTGTCATGGCGTGGGCATGTATGGCTGCCAATGGAACTGGTTCTCTTGTATGTATTGATGATGTGACTGCTGACAAAAACAGCAGGATGAATTCTGAAGTGTTTCAGGCAATATTATCTGCTCATTTTCAGCCAAATGCTTCAGAACTCATTGGACGGCGCTTCACAGTGCAGATGGACAATGACCCGAAGCATACTGCGAAAGCAACCAAAGAGTTTTTTAAGGGAAAGAAGTGGAATGTTATGTAATGGCCAAGTCAATCACCTGACCTGAATCCGATTGAGCATGCATTTCACTTGCTGAAGACAAAACTGAAGGGAAACTGCCCCAAGAACAAGCAGGAACTGAAGACAGTTGCAGTAGAGGCCTGGCAGAGCATCGCCAGGGATGAAACCCAGCGTCTGGTGATGTCTATGTGTTCCAGACTTCAGGCTGTAATTGACTGCAAAGGATTTGCAACCAAGTATTAAAAAGTGAAAGTTTGATTTATGATTGTTAATCTGTCCCATTATTTTTGGTCCCTTAAAAAGTGGGAGGCACATATACAAACTGTTGTAATTCCTACACCGTTCACCTGATTTGGATGTAAATACCCTCAAATTAAAGCTGAAAGTCTGCAGTTAAACCACATCTTGTTTGTTTCATTTCCACAGTCATATCCAGACTTAACGTGCAGTGTCAGTTTGAAAGAATACTTACATACAAGGAACAAAAGGCAGATAGGTTTAATCATGCTTGGAAACTTTGGTTAGGACATCCACAGGCCTCTACAATTCCAAAATATTTTACTATATGGTTGGGATGAATTATGAGAACTCAAACCTGTTTGGTTTATTTTTCTTTTCAATGGTGCTCTATTAGGAATGAGCCAAACACCCCCCCCCCCCCCCGGTTCAGTTCACACCAGAACACCGCGAACAGGCAAAAAGTTCTAGAGAACACGCAAACCCTATTAAAGTCTATGGGACACGAACATGAAAAATCAAAGGTGCAATGTACCTGATACCCATTCACATGGGGGGGGGGATCTGGGGGCCCCCTTTTTAGAAAGGGCTTCCAGAATCCGATAAGCCCCCCGTCCACAGACCCCAACAACCACCGGCCACGGTTGTCAGGAAGAGGCCCTTGTCCCCATCAACATGTGACAAGGTGCTTTAGGGGGGGACCCCAAAGCACCCTCCCCATGTTGAGGGCAAGCGCTCGCTTGTCCCCTCCCTTTCCTGGCCCGCCATACTGCATGCTCAGATAAGGGTCTGGTATGGATTTTGGGGGGGGCACACGTAAATTTTTAAAGATTTTGGCGTGCAGTTCCCCTTAAAATCTATGCCAGACCCAAAAGTCCTGGTATGGAATTTGGTGGGGACCCCACGCTTTTTTTTCTTAATTCTGTCATAGGATTCCGCTTAACCACTTCAATACAGGGCACGTTCACCCCTTCCTGCCCAGACCAATTTTCATCTTTCAGTGCTCTCACACTTTGAATGACAATTACTCAGTCATGCAGCACTATACCAAAACAAAATTTTTATAATTTTTTTCACACAAATAGAGCTTTATTTTGGTGGTATTTAATCACCACTGGGTTTTTTCTTTTTTGCGATATAAGTAAAAAAAGAGCATATTCAGAGTGTCATCGCCAGATCCCCACAAATAAAAAAAATAGGGCCACATAGCGTAACCCTTTGAAAACGGGCATTAGCCAGAAACGCATCAGAGAATGTTTTTATATGATTGTGTATGTCCGCCTGATCAGTGAACGCTTTTTATGTTTATGTTTTAAACATTGTTTAGCCCCATTTATTGTTTTATTGGTACATTAAAACTATGTTACGCTATGTGGCCCTATTTCTTTATTTGCGGGGATCTGGCGATGACACTCTGAATATATTGCCCATTTGACCCTTCTGAGGTAATTTCTTTTGAAAGTCCATGGAATCTGGTTCATGAAGGTACCCAGCTGGATTCAAGGCGTTTGTTTATACTGAATCTGGTGAGCATTTAGTACATGTGGTAAAGGTGAATACCAACCACTTGGGGTGATAATTTCACACTATGCACTGGTGATGGTTTTCCTTGCTACTTACAGTGCCTTGCGAAAGTATTCGGCCCCCTTTGAACTTTGCTACCTTTTGCCACATTTCAGGCTTCAAACATAAAGATATAAAACTGTAATTTTTTGTGAAGAATCAACAACAAGTGGGACACAATCATGAAGTGGAACTAAATTTATTTGATATTTCAAACTTTTTTAACAAATAAAAAACTGAAAAATTGGGCGTGCAAAATTATTCAGCCCCTTTACTTTCAGTGCAGCAAACTCTCTCCAGAAGTTCAGTGAGGATCTCTGAATGATCCAATGTTGACCTCATTGACTAATGATGATAAATAGAATCCACCTGTGTGTAATCAAGTCTCCGTATAAATGCACCTGCACTGTGATAGTCTCAGAGGTCCGTTTAAAGCGCAGAGAGCATCATGAAGAACAAGGAACACACCAGGCAGGTCCGAGATACTGTTGTGGAGAAGTTTAAAGCCGGATTTGGATACAAAAAGATTTCCCAAGCTTTAAACATCCCAAGGAGCACTGTGCAAGCAATAATATTGAAATGGAAGGAGTATCAGACCACTGCAAATCTACCAAGACCTGGCCGTCCCTCTAAACTTTCAGCTCATACAAGGAGAAGACTGATCAGAGATGCAGCCAAGAGGCCCATGATCACTCTGAATGAACTGCAGAGATCTACAGCTGAGGTGGGAGACTCTGTCCATAGGACAACAATCAGTCGTATACTGCACAAATCTGCCCTTTATGGAAGAGTGGCAAGAAGAAAGCCATTTCTTAAAGATATCCATAAAAAGTGTCGTTTAAAGTTTGCCACAAGCCACCTGGGCGACACACCAAACATGTGGAAGAAGGTGCTCTGGTCAGATGAAACCAAAATCGAACTTTTTGGCAACAATGCAAAACGTTATGTTTGGCATAAAAGCAACACAGCTCATCACCCTGAACACACCATCCCCACTGTAAAACATGGTGGTGGTAGCATCATGGTTTGGGCCTGCTTTTCTTCAGCAGGGACAGGGAAGATGGTTAAAATTGATGGGAAGATGGATGGAGCCAAATACAGGACCATTCTGGAAGGAAACCTGATGGAGTCTGCAAAAGACCTGAGACTGGGACGGAGATTTGTCTTCCAACAAGACAATGATCCAAAACATAAAGCAAAATCTACAATGGAATGGTTCACAAATAAACATATCCAGGTATTAGAATGGCCAAGTCAAAGTCCAGACCTGAATCCAATCGAGAATCTGTGGAAAGAACTGAAAACTGCCATTCACAAACGCTCTCCATCCAACTTCACTGAGCTCGAGCTGTTTTGCAAGGAGGAATGGGCAAAAATTTCAGTCTCTCGATGTGCAAAACTGATAGAGACATACCCCAAGCGACTTACAGCTGTAATTGCAGCAAAAGGTGGCGCTACAAAGTATTAACTTAAGGGGGCTGAATAATTTTGCACGCCCAATTTTTCAGTTTTTTATTTGTTAAAAAAGTTTGAAATATCCAATAAATTTCGTTCCACTTCATAATTGTGTCCCACTTCTTGTTGATTCTTCACAAAACATTACAGTTTTATATCTTTATGTTTGAAGCCTGAAATGTGGCAAAATGTGGCAAAGGGGGCCGAATACTTTCGCAAGGCACTGTACCTGATTGTCATTTCTTAGACTTTTTTGAACTATTTGTGGTCACATATGGTGTGGTAATGTTTTCTGTGGACCCACAGAATACTTTATATTCACTTTATATGAGTGCTGCATTTCATTATCATTTGCAGAAAAAATTGGGCCTTGGGTGTTGGTGGTGCCTGAAAACTGTAACCCCTCACAGTTACTCTTGTTGGGTGCAGGAACAGGACCTGCTGTAAAAAATGAGAAAACAAAAAAATAAATGACATACATCTGTCAAACAGGTGCAGAAAAAATCAGTCCTTGGGTGTTGGTGGTGCCTGAACACTGTAACCCCTGAGAGTTACTCTTGTTGGGAGCAGGAATGGAGCCTGCTAAAAAAAAATTAGAAAACAAAAATGAAAATGACAAGCATCCATCAAACAGGTGCAGAAGAAATTGGGCCTTAGGTGTTCGTGATGCCCTAAACCAAAAATATTGTTGGAAGATAATATAGATCAAGGTTCCGAAATAGGATAGGCAGCATAGGCAGTCTTCAAGGGATCCCAGATCCCTAGCAAATTCAATCAGTTACATCAGCATACGGGGCTTGATAGCTACTGATCCAGGACTGATTCATTTAGATAAATGTCATCCTATCAACCTAGTCTGTGGACAGGCGCACTCTTTGATCTGTGACAAACCCTCCAGCAGAATATATCCTTTCAGAAAGCACGCTGGATGCAGGACAGGCCAGTAGCTTGATTGCATATTGAGCAAATTCTGGCAAGTGGTCCAAGACCCAGTAACCCAGTGGATGCTCAGTTGGAAAGGTCTCCAAGTCTGCTCTTGCCCCTAGATAAGGACTAAAGAATTTTTTAAAGGCATCAGTCAGCCGGCCGCCTTCTCCACTGCTCTTCCTCTGACCGAATGAAGCCTCAGAAACACGTTGTCCAGGAAATGGTAACCTCTCAGGGTCTGGAAAGGCGTTACACAAAGGCGCCTTGAAGATGTTTCATCCTCTGCTCCATTTGCGAAGGTAGGATGAGCTCTGCAACTTTACCCTTGTAACGTGGATCAAGAAAGGTTGCCAGCCAGTAATGATTCCTCTCCTTGATATCACAAATCCTCGGGTCCTTTCGCAGGTTTTACAGAATGATGGATGCCGTGTAAGTCTGAGGAGGCAGGAGAGTCCTCTGGGTCACTAAGGATGACATTGTCAAGAACTACCTCCTCCCAGCCACGTACGACTCCTTGGGTTTCTGGGGACTGAAAACCATTCTTTGAAGACTGCTGCATGTTATCCTCTACATCCATACTGACACAATAATCCTCCTCCTCCTCTTCCTCCTGTGTGTTTGGCGGCCCCGCAGGAATGGTATCTGCATAAATGGGACCTTGAGAGGAAAGGAAGTCCTCCTCTTTCTCCCGCTGTTCTGCCTCAAGTGCCCTATCTATGATTCCACAAAGCGTGTGCTCCAGGAGGAAGACTAGAGGTGTCCCTGATGAATGCATTGTCACTACTCACCATCCTTGTGGCATCCTCAAACGGTGACAGGACAGTGCATGCATCCTTTATCAGAAGCCACTGTCCTGGTGCCATACTCACACAGGTACTCATTGATGGCCCTCTGCTGTGTGTGCAGCCGCTGCAGCATTGCCAATGTTGAGTTACAATTGGTGGGCATGTCACAAATGAGGCGGTTGGTGGGCAGGTTGAATTCACATTGAATGTCAGCCAGCTGAGCACTGGCATTGTATGACAGCGGGAAATGTTGACAGACTTTTTTGACCTAAAGGGCAGACTCATCAACACTAACTGGTTAATGTATGTCCTGATCAGTGCTCCTGGTATGTCAATCTATAGATATAAACTTATCTTAATTTTTTTGTATTTCTTTGATAACTAGCTGCTGCTATGAATATACAAACCACAAAAAACAGTCAAACCACAAAAAAACAGTCGTATAGTATGCACGGGTTACACCACCATATAACAAGCAGCACTAAAATAGCGTGATAAAGTAAATTAGACCCAACACGGAGTTAACGCTCAATTTAGCACAGTTTGTGAAGAAGAAAACCATATGTCCTTATAAAATTATTGTTGTTCAGCAGGCACTGTCCCAGATATTCAGTTCATCACCTTCACCACACCATGTTACATTCTGGGTTACCCCCTGTGTGGAGAGACTCACCGGATGAAAAACAGAATACAGCCTGTTAGAATCAATCGTGCTGCATATACTTCATACTGCTTCGCTGCAGATCATCATATACCTCCAAAGATCCCAGTGTGTCATGACCAGTAACCTGCAGTTAGGACAGATGAGGTGTATTTGTACTTGTTGAAATACAAATATTCTCTGATCATTTCATTTATGAGTAGATTCTCATGTGACAACACTGGCCATGGCTCACTCTTATCATCCAAAGCTGCAAAAACCTCAGCACGGATCTGTGTTTTAAGCTGTGCTAACACACCTCTCTTGTCCAATGTATCTGTGAGGACTCTTGTATTTAGATTTGATTATCCCCAAGTTCAGCTTTAAAATAGATCACTGGTTCACCCTGCAGAGATCTCTGTATTATATACTGTGTGCACCGCCTGCACTGTATTATATACTGTACACTAACTGCAATGTATTATATACTGTACACACTGTATTATATACTGTGTACACTGCCTGAACTGTATTATTATTATTATTATACATGATTTATATAGCGCCAACAGTTTGCGCAATGCTTTACAACATGAGGGTAGACAGTACAGTTACAATACAAGTCAATACAGGAGGGATCAAAGGGCTCTGCTCATTAGAGCTTACACTCTAGAAGGGAGGGTCAAGTGGAACGAACAAAAGGTAATAATTGTGGGGGATGATCAGATGGAGAAAATGAAAATACAGTTGTTAGGTATGGGTAGGATAGGCTTCTCTGAAGAGAAGGGTTTTCATGGATCGTCTAAAAGCTAATAGAGTTGGAGATAATCAGACAGATTGGGGTAAGGATTTCCATATGATTGGAGAGGCTCTGGAAAAGTCCTGGAGGCGAGCATGGGAGGCGGTGATGAGGGAGCTAGAGAGCAGGAGATCTTGAGAAGAACAAAGAGAATGATTAAGTTGGTATTTTGAGACTAGGTTAGTGATGTAGCTGGGGGCAGAGTTGTGGATGGCTTTGTAAGTAGTTCTTAGTATTTTGAATTTAATTTGTTGAATGAGTGGAAGCCAGTGGAGGGATTGACAGAGAGGAGTAGCAGACACAGAGCTACTGGTAAGGTGGATGAGTCTGGCAGCAGCATTCATGATGGACTGAAGGGGGGATAGCCTGTGTAGAGGTAAGCTAATGAGGAGGGAGTTGCAGTAGTCAAGGCGAGAGATAACCAGGGAGTGAATTAAGAGCTTTGTTGTGTCATTGGTTAGAAATGGGCATATTTTGGAGATGTTGCGGAGGTTGAGGCGGCAAGATTTGGACAGTGATTGGACGTGGGGTTTAAAGGAGGGCTCAGAGTCCAGGACTACATCTAGAACTATGGCATGCAGGGATGGGCATATAATTGTGGCATCAATTTTGACAGAGAGATCAGGGGAGGGGGCACATGGGGGAGGAAAAATTATAAGTTTGGTTTGGGTAGAATACGTTTGAGGAAATGGTGTGACATCCAGACTGATATATCTGTTAGTAAATTAGTGATACGTGAGGAGACTGAAGGAGTGAGCTGAGGGGTAGAGAAGTAGATTTGGGTGTCATCTGCGTAGAGGTAGTATTGGAAGCGATGGGAGGCTATCAGCTGACCCAGGGAAGAGGTGCAGATAGAAAATAGGAGAGGTCCAAGAACAGGACCTTGGGGGACTCCAACAGAGAAAGGAAGAGGAGAGGAGGAAGTAGAATTGTAAGTAAGAGTACAGTCACGGAGACCAAAGGCGTGGAGTTTTTGAAGAGGAAGGGGTTGTCGACTGTATTGAAGGCAGCAGAGAGGTCCAGGAGTAGGAGTACAGAATAGTCTCCATTGGTTTTGGCCATTAGTAGATAGTTTGTTAGTTTTAGGAGAGCAGTTTCTGTGGAGTGTTGAGGACGAAATCCAGACTGAAGGGAATCAAGAAGGCTATTATCAGCAAGGTGGTCGCTCAGTCGGTAGTAGACCAGGCATTCAAGGAGTTTGGATAAAAAGGGGAGCAAGGAGATGGGGCGTAGGTTGTTAAGAATGAATGGGTCGAGTGAGGGCTTTTTAAGTATGGGGCTGACAAGTGCATGTTTTAGAGAGTTCGGGAAGATGCCAGAAGTGAGGGAGAGATTGAAGATGTGTGTTAGAGAGTGTAGAATAGAGCCAGAGGGTGAACATAGCATTTGTGAGGAAACAGGATCCATAGGGTAGGTGGTAAGATGAACGTTAACAAGTAGTTTAGCAACCTCGTCTATAGTGGTGGTGTTCAAAGAGGGAAGTAATGATTGTACCAGTGGGCATGAAGTGTAAAGCGTGGAGGGTATCTGAACAGTAGAGATCTCCTCACGAATTGTATCAATCTTCTGATTGAAGTGATTGGCGATCTCCTGGGAAGTGAGCGAATTAGTGGGAGGAGGCAGTGGAGGACGAAGTAGAGAGTTGAAGGTAGAGAAGAGTTGACGGGACGGGATGATAGGTTGTTAATGAGAGTGGTAAAATAGGTCTGCTTGGCAGTAAGGAGGCTGGAGTTGTATTTTTGGAGGGCAGATACCATCTGTTTGCCAAGGTTGATATGGTCGGGGCCTGATTCTGTGTGTAGTGAGGAGGGCCAGTGAGTCCAGTGAGGCTAAAAGGGAAGTGTTGTAGACAGAAGGGGCTAGGTCGGTGTAGCATAGGGGTGAGATTTTGTCATAGAGGTCCTCGGTAGCAGAGTAGAAAAGAGAAGGACTGAGATGATGTAGGTTTCTGCAGATAACTTTTAGGCGGTTGGAGGGAGAGGAGGTGGAGGAGAGGGAGATAGTGAAACTAATAAGGTAGTGATCGGAGAGGGGGAATGGATAGTTGGAGAGGTTGCATGGAGTGCATAGGTTGGAGAAAACTAGGTCAAGGATATTGCCTTCAGAGTAAGTAGGAGCATGTATCCATTGCTTCAGGTCAAAGGAGGAGGTTAGACTGAGAAATTTGGAAATGGCAGGAGTGTTAGTATTAATAGGGATATTGAAGTCACCCAGAAAGATTGTGGGGATTTCAGAAGAAAGAAAGTAGGGTAGCCAGGCAGAGAAGTCATCAAGAAAGGTTGATACCGGTCCAGGGGGACTGTAGATGTCAGCTATCTTTAGAGAAACTGGAGAGAAAAGACAAATGCAGTGTGCTTCGAAAGAGCAGAGTGACAGAGAGGGAGGTGGGTGAAGTACCTGAAAGGTGCTATGAGGGGCTAGAAGGGTTTCCAACACCTCCTCTCTTACATCTACTGGATGTGGGAGAGTGAGTCCAAAGAAGTCCAACATAGGATAGGGCAGCAGAGGACAGTGTCGGATTCATGAAGCCAAGTTTTGGTAATGGCAAGCAGATTAAATGAGTTAGCAATAAAGAGATCATGGAGGGAGGTGAGTGTTACAGACAGAGCGGGAATTCCAAAGGGCACAAGAGAAAGGGAGTCTGGTCTTGGGGAGAAGAAAATGGGAAGTAGATTGTGTGGATTGAGACTGCTGCCAGAGGGTGCAGGGTAATGAGTGTGTTCAGTACAGTTAAATGATGGAGGCCCAGGGTTTGGGGATTTATCTCCAGAGGTGAGGAGAAGTAGAAGGGCGAGGGAGGTAATATGGGAGTGGGATTTATATGAAGGGACATGCCCCAGTGTCCTGGAGATTTTTTGTGTGTGTGGGTTTAGAATTAGCAGGAGTTAGCAGGTGCAGTAATAAGGAGAGGACAGAAGTGAGGGTGATATCTATAAGCTGTAGGGTGGAGAAGAGGGGTGAAGGAGAGATAGTTTAAGGATAAAGGACAGACCTGTCCGAAGGAGTGGTAGAGAGTGCACGTTATGAGAAAGAGCTGAAGGGGTAAACAGAGTCACCTGATGTTTGTGGTGTTATTCAAAGTATTCCCTTGTGTTCATTCGCTTTGTTCATTCACTGAAGTGCAGAGTCAGAAGTGCTCCCACTTATAGAAATAGTCCCACTTTGAGACCGTCTGCACTATATTATATACTGTACACCACCTGCACTGTACTGTATACCGTACACCGCCTGCACTGTATTATATACTGTACACTGCCTGCACTGTACTATATACTGTATACCGCCTGCACTGTATTATATACTGTACACCACCTGCACTGTACTATATACTGTATACCGCCTGCACTGTATTATATACTGTACACAGCCTGCACTGAATTATATACTGTACACTGCCAGTACTGTATTATATACTGTACACCACCTGCACTGTAATATATACTGTACACTGCCTGCACTGAATTATATACTGTACACCCCCTGAACTGAATTATATACTGTACACCACCTGCACTGTATTATATACTGTACACTGCCTGCATTGAATTATTTGTTGTACACCATCTGCACGGTATTATATACTGTACACCACCTGTACTGTACTATATACTGTACACCACCTGCACTGTATTATATACTGTACACTGCCTGCACTGTATTATATACTGTACACCGCCTGCCCTGAATTATATACTGCACCCCGCCTGCACTGTATTATATATTGTACACCACCTGTACTGTACTATATACTGTACACCGCCTGCACTGTACTATATACTGTACACAGCTTGCACTGTACTGTATATTTTACACTGCCTGCACTGTATTATATACTTTACACCACCTGCAATGCATTATATACTGTACACTGCCTGCGCTGCACTATATACTGTACACTGCCTGCACTATACTATATACTGTACACCGCTTGCACTGTATTGTATACTATACACTGCCTGCACTGTATCATATACTGTACACCGCCTGCACTGTATTATATACTGTACACCGCCTGCACTGTATTATATACTGTACACTGCCTGCATTGCACTATATACTGTACACCGCCTGCACTGTATTATATACTGTACATCGCCTGCACTGTATTATATACTGTACACTGCCTGCACTGTAGTATATATTATACACTGCCTTCACTGTAATATACACTACACTGTAATATATATTCTACACTGCCTGCACTCTGTATATATATATGACACTGACTATACACTTTATCCACTAACTAACCTGCCTAATCTAACTCCAGTTCTTTGTCCAATCGGCAGCCGTCAATGCACTGCGATCTCGAAGTGCATTATGGGGCGCTCCATGGCCGGCAAAATTCCCACGAGCACCCCATATGTTCATTTGTTCTACGAACAAATGAACACCTGATTTTCGAGTTGAACTTACATTCGACCATCCCTATGCTCTATCCCATATTGTCCATAGCAGTTCCCGGGAACCACTCATAGGACCAAGTAAGGAGCAATTATCCCAATCTAGTATTTGTTGTGCTAGTTTACTGTTCTTGAACCTCATTCTTCTACACTGCCTGCACTGATATGTATACTGTACACCACCTGCACTGTATTATATACTGTACACTGCCTGCATTGAATTATTTACTGTACACCGTCTGCACGGTATTATATACTTTACACCACCTGCACTGTACTATATTCTGTACACCACCTGCACTGTATTATATACTGTACACTGCCTGCACTGTATTATATACTGTAAACCGCCTGCACTGAATTATATACTGTACACCGCCTGCACTGTATTATATATTGTACATCACCTGCACTGTACTATATACTGTACACTGCCTACATTGTACTATATAATACAGTGCAGGCGGTGTACAGTATATAATACAGTGCAGGCAGTGTATAGTATACAATACAGTGCAAGTGGTGCACAGTATATAGTACATGCAGTGCAGTACCGCCTGCACTGTATTATATGCTGTACACTGCCTGCACAGAATTATATACTGTACACCACCTGAGCTGAATTATATACTGAACACCGCCTGCACTGTATTATATACTGTACACTGCCTGCACTGAATTATATACTGTACACCACCTGAGCTGAATTATATACTGAACACCGCCTGCACTGTATTATATAATGTACACTGCCTGCACTGAATTATATACTGTACACTGCCTGCACAGTATTATATACTGTACACCACCTGCACTGTATTATATACTGTTTCTGCCTGCACTGTATTATATACTGTACACCACCTGCACTGTATTATATTTTGTACACCGCCTGCACTGAATTATATACATGTATATATATGTGTATTGCTATAAAGGTTTCTTTGTCTTTGGAGAGTGCATGTGATCAGCACCAAGCCAATCAGCACTGTCCAGACAGAGGATCAGGGGTCCTGCAGCCTCATAGGGCAATCAGAGGAGAATGAAAACTCCTCCTACAAGCTTTAACCAGACACTGATAGAAGTCACAAGGCTGCTATATACGGCAGCTGAAAAAGGTATTTAGCAGTTTATATTTACTAAAATAATTGCATGTCCATGTTCTGTGTACTGTGGGGGACCAGATGTAGTGACTGCAGGGTCCTGGATTTAGTAACACTTTAAATAAATTAAACCATATCAATGCAAAGACATATTTAAGTTTTCATACCGATAAATTAAGAAAACAAGGTTAAATACATTTAAATAAATGTAGCACCCTTGTCTTAAACAGGGGCTACTAGTAAATTTAGATTTGCTGGGTTGTAGTTAACCTGGCTGATTCGTAGTCTTTGCAATTATTTGGGTTTTCCCCTAAGCTCAGCATAGCTGTAGTTCCTCCCCTTTGCCAGTAAGTGTCACTGGTACCTTTGGCATTAGTATGATGGGCTGCAGTGAAACGGAGTTATGAATATGCACATTTCTCTCAGTCAATCAGTAGGAGTTTCATAACTACTGAGCATGCTGGGAGGGAGTATACATATTTGAAGAGGTCAAGTGAACAGGGTCCTCCTACTAGGACCTTGGTCTGGTGTAGATGTGTAAGGAACTGCTGTGCTGGGTGAGGGCTGAAGCCTAAGGCCTAGCCATGTGCTGGAGACTGCCAGAGAGAGCCTGTGAGTTGCCTCTAGAAGGAGCAGATAGCTCAGAGCGCGTAGCCTATCATTTGCATTCCACGCTGGTCAGTACAGACTTCCTGGTGGCACAGGGCATCCATGCCCCATCTCCTCCAGCGTCTTGGACCACAGGCTTGGACCATAGTGTGGTCCTCACAATATACAGGTGCATACCTTCTTGGATCCTGTGAGTGTTTTTAATCCTGTATTAATAAATCCTACCTGTTTAATTCTGCACTTAGGTGGCGTTTCTTTCTTCTTTCATGGAGGCATGGGGAAAAGGATGGAGTTCTGAGATGTACCAAAGGGTTACTCTTCCATAAGCTGGGGACTGTGGAGAGCCTGGAAGCGTCAAGAAGACCGACTGATCCAGAGAATCACTGCATGGTGCTGTGAGTTTTTGGTTGCTAAAGGAGACAACTGTATGTAGATGCTGAACATGGGGTGCAGGCCTAAATCCCTAGTTCTGTATAGTCCATTCTCTCTATTTATGCTGGCTCTGTATTCCCAGGGGGATTAGGTCCAATGAAAGAGTGATTACGTATGCTCCGAAACGCGTCATCGCTCCCTTTATGACGTCACTTTCAGCGAGTTTCACTGTGGTTCTGGAACAGTGGCAGCCATCTTTACTCTCTGCTCACTCTGTGCTACCCTGCAGCTGCTGGCTGGTACAGCAAGAGTCGGCGACAGGTGTTGAGCCTAGAAAAATGTTTGATGTGCCTATAACATCCAATTTCTTGTAAGTGTTTTAACCAACTTCCGCTATTAAATTGCTGGAAATCTGCACTTAGAAGCGCCTTCTTTCTTCCCCTCTGTACTGCTGTCCACCTGGCTGTTTTTCTTTTTTGTAGTCTGCGGGTCTGTCTGCCCACTGTCCTAGGGTGTCCTGTGCCCTACCTTTTGTTGTTAGCAATAAACTCACTTGTGTTCAGCCTAAAAGTACCTGGCACCCATTTTTCTGTAACTCTCCATACCCACCACGCCTAGGAATCAGCACCCTGAGGTGAAATGTCAGCCCTCCACGAGCTGGGGTGGGGGGCACTACATAAGAGTAAAGGGTATGTAAACCCATATTAGTAAAATCTCCTTTATGTTGTCACTTCGAGAAACTCCCCCTGAGAAATGTCGTGCAGCCATTGCTGGAGTGATGTCATCAGTGATTCCTATTTGTGCCCATCAGTGAGGCCAATCTGTGCCCATCAGGGATGCAAGTCAGTCCTGCCTTTCAGTGCCCATAAGTGCTTGCTCATCAGTGCCATCCATCAGTACCGCCCATCAGTGCAGCCCATCAGTGCTGCCCATCATTGTCCATAAGTGCCGCCTCCCAGTGCCCTTCAGTGCTACCTATCAGTGCAGCCCATAAGCGCCACCTATCTGTGCCCTATCTGTGCCCATCAGTACCACTCATCAGTGCAGCCCATCAGTGCTGCCTATCATTGCCCATAAGTGCCACCTATCGGTGCCCATCAGTGCTGCATATTAGTGCCTCCTCATCAGTGCCGTCTCATCAGTGCCCATCAGTGCCGCCTCACCAGTGCCCATCAGTGCAACTTATTAGTGCAGCCTCATAAGCACATATCAGTGAATGAGAAAAATTACTTATTTAAAAAATTTTCGGACTCACGCTAACAACATTTTTTTTTCCCAAAAATCTTTTTTCTATCATTTTTAGTAAAAAATAAAAAACCCAGTGGTGATTGAATACCACCAAAACAAAACTCATTTTGTGTAAAAAAAATTATAAAAATTTAATTGTGTTACAGTGTTGCATGACCACGCAATTGTCATTCAAAAATTAAAATTGGCTTAGGCAGGAAGGGGGTAAAAGTGCTTGATATTGAAGCGGTTAAAGACAAGTTTGGCCTTTACTTCTTTTCTTTGCAATTCATCCTTCCTTGAACCTCAATACTTAGTAAAGAAGGCATCCTCAGGTCTACTATTTAAATAACTGTAGATATATTCATTCCTGACATATTAAAACTTATATCTTATCCATTCAATCTCTGGTGCATTGGGGAAGACTGAATGAATCTTTTCTTTATCAGCACAATTGATTCTTCACACATAAAAAGCTATGGCAGAAAGTCATACATAATGTATGTCACAGCTCCCATATGCTGTTGAGGGAGAGCATGATAACACAATAGGATGTTTCCATGTTCAGTCGCAAGCTAATGTCTACTGAATATTATCACTGCAGATTTCCATTTGGTGGAACTTCACTGAAACATAGAAATGTTACATTTAAAGTGGTTGTAAACCCTCACATATACCCAGTGAAGTGACTATCATCAGATGATACACAGAGATTAAACAAATCCTCCTACATAAGTTATACCTGTTTATCTGCAGTCTTCTCTTCTCTACATCTGTTCAAAGTGTAGAATATATAAAGGTTGTCTGAATTGTCAGAAAGAAAAGCCAGAAAACTGAAAGTACACATTGCAGAACTCAGTGAGGAGAGGTCTGAGAGCTGGGAAGGGACACCCCCCCCCCCCCTTCCCACAGTTCACAGGAAGAGAGCTGAGGCTGTCAATCACATGCTGTGTGGTGGAGCTCTCCCCTGTCACCTTTTTTCTCTTGGTGGCAGAGAAACTTGTCAAAAGTGATTCATACTGATAGCAGAAGAAAGAAGCAGGAGACAGAAATGACACTTAGTGCTCTTAATTGAGCCGCACTATAGAGGGATATGCTTTGTTCATATTTCATGCGTGAGGTTTACAAGCACTTTAACCACTTGATATCCAGCCGCCATCGTTATACTGTAGCAGGTTGGCTCGTGCAGGCGCAGTTGTGGGCGGCTCACCCCCTGAATGCTGCGTGAGCGTGCCTGTGGCTCGGGTGAACTCGATTTCTGCTGGCAAGCCGCGATCTACTTCAGAGGCAGAATGGGGATCTGCCTATGTAAA
>BLSH010333605.1:120224-144873 GCA_018402905.1 Glandirana rugosa | reverse complement strand
TTACTTAAAGAGAATTAACGAAGGAAAACCAGGCAACTTATTTAATAATTTAAAAAAAACAATATAGACGAGTGATTGACATTTTTTTAGGACACCCAAGACAGTCTTTAGAACACTCGGCTATTGAAGAACATGAGAGATGAACACGTGTTCCTCCCCAATATCTCTACTCCTACCTAATACCTCTGATCCTCTTCAATACCTCTACTCCTCCCCAATATCTCTACACTTTCCCAATATCTCTACTCCTCCTCAATATCTCTGTTCCTAACCAATACCTCTACACCTCCCCAATACCTCTACTCCTCCTCAATTAATAATTTATTCAACGGACCAAAAGGAAGCAATTAAGAGAAATTCATTGTTAGGGTTTACACACACTTTAAAGCAGACTTGATGTGAGATTCTGTTCCAGCGGCACAAAATGTTATAGCTAAAAGGACAATGAATTGTGTACTGTCGCATGTTTAGATGTCCATAATAAAGATATGAAGATCTATAGATTTTTTTTAAAACCAACCTGTTATTGTGATAGAGGGACTTTTATTTTGTACCACATATATTTTATACTGTTTCTGATTTGGGATAGTTAGAAAATGTATGCCCTGGTTTTTAATTCGACCAGCACTTCTGTTTTTTTATGTTTAATTGATTACTTTGCATTCTTCAGATCAGAGAGGGAGCATATGGTAGGGAAGGTGCTATGGGGTGGTTATGTTTTTCGAAATATAGTTCGACTTCAAAGCCCTGACACCTGCTTTGTATCCAGCTGAGAGAAGCCACATGCAAAATTACACTAATGCATGTGAGACATAGTCTGCTACAGGGGAAGAGCGGTGGTATTATCCCCCAGTACGGCTGCCTGTCATACCATTTACTCAAGGCTGTCGGTGCTTAAGCAGAGATCACTGGAGGCAATGCATTAAGATCTGAAAGGAACAGTATATTTTGCAATTAGTAGAGCATATGCAAACAGCAGTGCACCTCTCTGACAGTAATTACAAATCAGTTATAATGCAGCTACAAGACATAATGATAACTGCACTCTAAATATTCAGATTTTAACATGCGGGAGCCACACTGGGCTGCCCAATTACCTGACTTATTAAGTACTCTGAATAGCAATGATGCTGTGAAAAGTGCAGTAACCCATAGCGACCAAATAGAAGTCATTTTTCATCCTCTAGAGCAGTGAAAGATTACTTTTTTTCTAGTTTTTCATGGGTTGCTATAGTATGTGCATTGCTCTTTTCTTTACTTAATAAGCCAAGAACACCTTTATAAAAAAGTAAATCCATCAGCCATTTTGAACATTTAAAACAAATTGATCGCCTAAGGGCACCACAGGGTGCTGTTAGTATTATTGCACTGGGAAACAAGTCCCCCTTAACTGTTGGTTTTACTTTGTCACTAGAAAGGCTTGGCTTCCCTGAAATCTGACTTAAGATAACCTGCCTGCACCCTATTTAGTAAGAGTGACTTTGATGGCCACTGAGATACTCAAATTGGACATAGGAGTTGCAGGAAGATTTGAAAGTCGCCAGGCTCCTAGTAACAAAGCCAAAGCAGCTATATTGTATTGCATTAAAGTTTAATCCTAGCGCTTTTTTGTTAGAGAATACTATAGCAAACTCTTATAGCCAGGAAATGCGTGGCTGTTAGCCTTAACAAATATACTTTCCCTGCCATCTGGGGTAGCTGCCATAACCCCGGTATTATTTTTTCTCTTTAGTGGCCATCTTTCAGGTCACTTTTATAGGCGGCGGGAGTGAGGTGCCCCCCCCCCCCCGGTGCTTTCTGGTCAATTCTGAGTTTACCAGAGCAGTCGGTAAGCTTGGAACCGATGCAATGCACCCTATGGCTAGGCAGGAAGCCGAGTGATGGCAAGATAGCCCCCACTCAGCTCTATGCCCTTGGAGGACCAGAGCAACTTCCGACATCACTTCCAGTCCTCGGGCAGATAGACGGGATTTTTTTATTTTCTTAAAGTCAAAATTACATTTATTTTTTTATTTTTATTTATTTTAAAGGTAAATGAGAAATCTAGGGTCTTTTTGAGAGCAATAATCTAGCGCCAGGCCAACTATTTATATAGCATATAGGAGGGGTGTTTTTTGAGACTGGTGTTTTAGTTCACCATGGTTTTTAAGATAGAATTTTGTACAATAAATAATGGAGAATATGTATAACCAACAATGGGTTACAGTTTCTTCTGTCTTTTTTTTTTGGTTGAGAGATTTTTAATAGTTTCCTTTAAACAGTGATACAACAAGTGAATATATCTGAATACTGGTGACTGCAAATGACACCTTGAATATAATGTTGTATTGGTGTAACACAGAGGGTCTACCGCCCTAAGAGACACATGACCTCATATTGTAACATTATAAAAGACCTAGCAATGAAGACATTTCCACCACGCTCATCAGGGCCGGCCCTACCAGGGGTTCCAGTGGGTCCATTGGACCCAGGTAGCACTTTGAGAGGGGCAGCAAATTGAACTGTGGCCGCTACTCCTCTTCAATTTACCCAGAAATTTGACAACCAAGATTTTTTTTCCAGCAGTTTTGTGTGTCATGATGACAACTGCCCCCTGGGCTGCTCTGCCTGCCCCTATATTACCCTAGCCTGTCTATATACTACCCCAGCCTGCCCCTATACTACCCTAGCCTTTCCATATACTGCCCCAACCTGCCCCAATACTGCCCTAGCTGGTCCATATACTACCCTAACCCGCCCCTATACTGCCTAAGCTTGTCCATATACTACCCTAGCCTGCCCCTATACTGCCTTAGCCTGTCCATATGCTACCCTAGCCTGTCCATATACTACCCTAACACGCCCCTATACTGCCTTAGCCTGTTCGTATACTACCCTAGCCCTTGTTATCTCTGACTTTGGGTCAAAAAGCTGTGAATATGAAGTGGATCCTGAAGAAGCCAGTTTCGGGCAAAACACGTCGACTCCATCACTCTTCGTTACCTCTTAGTGCTTTGTTGCTTGTATGACAAGCCTGGTAGCATTTACAATATAATTTTAGGTTGTATTTCTAGATTTTAATCATGTATAATAAATATGATTGCTTTTATCTATATTGTTTTTGTGACTACATTGTCAGGCACGCTAAAAAACCCCCCATTTCCCCATATCTCTCTGACCGGGAGATTCAGGGACACTCTTTTTTTAAAATGAAAGAACCCAAATTACCAAGCAGCTCCTTTGGGGGTAGTGTTACACTTGCATTTCCAAACCTCTATTAAGAAACAGTAGACATACTTGAAACATGTTACAGATAGGGTTAATTTCCTTTTCAGTAGCTCAAGGGGGAAGGGAAGTGCTGTTTAGTAAAGCTGTATGACATCAAGGTGGTACAATAGAAGATGACTAAAATCAGGATATCACGCTGATGCGTTTTACAGTCGTGCAGGAAAAGGCTTGATTATGCCATGCTAAGAAATCCTTATCTCTCGCTCACTTCTGTGTCTCTATTGTGTGTGGCACAGAAAGAAATCTAAACTATTCATATTACTAATGTTGTCACTTTACACAGAGAGCCTTGGCTGTCTTTGGGAAGAGTTATAGACACGGCTTGCCCCTCTTTCAGAGCTGAAATCCGTACAATGTAAGCAGCCACAAAGGAAGCTGACATTTAAAGTGTCCCGTGGTGAATTTGCAAGCGTTTCATTTCATTATCTCTTTGTGGCATCCCCCATCAAATGTGACAGCTGCCTGCCACCGAGGAATAGGGATGACGACGGATGTACATGTTGTTCGTCAGGCTTGCTCAGCCTGGCAGAGAGAGATTTCATTCCAGTAAATACACTTGTCTCATTCTGTGAATGTCAACGGCAACCCCAATATCTGCAGGTTGCTGATCACATCCTAAGGGGAAAATCCCAATTTAAGTTTCTTATCTCTGCACACAAAGCAAAGATACTCTCTGCAAAGAAATAGATTGATTTATTTGTGCTAGTTATTTCCCATATAGAGAAGATTGTTCACCTAAAAAAACTATCACTGACCTAGTGAGCTGACAATCTAATATTGTTTTAATGGCAGTTACATTTAAAGCCGCAAAAAATCCCAAAACAAATATGTAATATATTGCAGCTTACCAATCCTTAGATGTGGTGGTTGCAGTTGTTTTAATTATTTTGCTTTTCCCCCTTTATTTTCAACTGGTGATCCAGCCAGTGACACACTTCTTAAGGTGTCTGCCAGTGGCGGCTCGTGCGCAATACTTTGGGGGAGTGGCAAACCAACGCCACTTTGCCCCCCACGCCCCCAGTGGGAGACGGATGGACGAGGATGCGGCGATCAAAGGCCTCCTTACCTTAGGAGGCAGATGACGAGTCCTGGGATGACATTCTGATCTCCCCTCCTCCTCCCTCCACTGTCTGAGCCAGGGAATGCTGGATGTGGACTCTTCCAAGCTCCGGGGCCATTATTTCTCCTCCCGGCTGAATAGGAAGTGGGTCCTAAGACTCCCTGGCCAATCAGGTCTCAGGACCCGCTTCTTGATTGGCTGGGTGGAGAATCAGGAAGACAATAGGGAATATTAATATGCTATTGTCACACAACTGAGTGGGCTCAGGGCGCAGTGCTCTGTGCCCCGAGCCCACCCTTTTTTTAAGCCAATTTTAGCCTCAGGCGCTAATCATGTGCTTCAAAAAAACCCCCACTGGAATCCATGCGTCCAGCGCCCTGCATGCAGATTAGGGGCTGGGCACATGGATTGGGGGGGGCGGGACCCCTGTGCCCCTAATGGACGGGCCGCCACCAGTGTGTCCACTTTGGATGGAGGTGAAATGGAGGCATTTGTGGACAGCAGCATTATCTGGGGAGAGGGAAGTGTTAGATGTGCTAGCATATTTAGATGGAGTTGAATAACAAAGCCAAACTCCAGCTAACACTTAATAGGCAATTACTGCAACAGTTTTATTTCCTTTTGATATAAATATTTTATATAAATTAATATAAGCTGATCATTGTAAGCACCCCTGTCAATGTTAAATGGTTTGTCTCAACCCTCCAACTGCCACTTTTTCTGGACAACTTGGTCTGTATATTACATTGCCCTGCACACAGCACCTAATCATCCCCATGATTAAGCCCTGTGGGTTGGGGTATGGCCTAGATGGAGCCCGGCTGAGTCTGTTTTCACTTTCCACACACAGGGGCTTTGTTGGGACCTTCCTTCTTAGCAACTGAAAAGGTTCATGCACAGGCCATGGCTTTTATGCTTTGGAGTCTAGTAGATTACATTCGGCAGATTGACATTGAAGTCAATGGGACTGTGCTGAAGCTACAAGCAAAGCCCTTGCCTTGTGGTTGCAGTGCAGTATTTCACTGCAAAATCCCCATTCAGCTGGCGAAGAGCACAGGCAAAACGAAAAATTAGGCATTCAGGAGGTGGCAGTATAGCTTCCTGAACTCCTGCAAACTGCCTCTAAAAAGCCTTCCACTATGGATTGCTGCTCATGTGAAAGAGGCCTTTCAACATTTTTGGAGGAAGAAAAACACTGACTATAACCTTAAGAACACTCAAGAATACAGTCAAGCATGGAGGTGGAAACATTATGCTTTGGGGCTTTCTCTGCTAAAAGTACAGGCCGACTTTGCCACATTGAGGGGCCAATGGACGTGGCAATGTATTGTAAAATCTTGGATGAGAACTAGGAATGGGCTCCCGGTTCAAGTCGAACATCGGGTGTTTGCCTGTTCGGCGTTTCCTGAACATTATGGGGCGTTCACTGGAAATTTCGAGTGCCCCATAATGCATAGAAATCATAGGGAAATGCTGCCCACTGATTGGCCAAAGCATGAACATTACCTACATGCTTTGGCCAATCACAGCGTGCTTTGCTGTGAGAGCCATGATTGGCCAAAGGCAGGGTGCCTTTGGCCAATCATGTCTCGGGGGCTCAATCCATGCCCATACTATATAAGGCTGCTCCACCAGTGGCCGTATGTAGTGTGTGAACGTGGAGATAGATAGATATGTTAGTTAGCGTCGTTTAGTATACAGATAGTTAGATATAAAGGGTAGACAGTCCGAGCTATATACAGGCAGTGCAAGTGCAAGAATATATATATATATATATATATACAGCCTAGTATATATATATATATATATATATATACATATATATATATATATATATATATATTATTATTATTATTATACAGGATTTATATAGCGCCAACAATTTACGCAGCGCTTTACAACTTGAGGGTAGACAGTACAAATACAATACACTTAAATACAGTAGGAATCAGAGGGCCCTGCTCGTTAGAGCTTACAATCTAAAAAGGATATAGATATATATATACCACATCCAGTATAGCCTATATACACAGCGCATTCAGTGTAACCCATATATAGGCAGTGTAAGAAAAAAATAAATAAATAAATACATACATACATATATATATATATATATATATATATATATATATATACAGTATCTCACAAAAGTGAGTACACCCCTCACATTTTTGTAAATATTTTATTATATATTTTCATGTGATGACACTGAAGAAATGAAACTTTGCTACAATGTAAAGTAGTGTATAGCTTGTATAACAGTGTAAATTTGCCGTCCCCTTCAAAATAACTCAACACACAGCCATTAATGTCTAAACCGCTGGCAACAAAAGTGAGTATACCCCTAAGTGAAAATGTCCAAATTGGGCCCAAAGTGTCAATATTCTGTGTGGCCACCATTATTCTCCATCACTGCCTTAACCCCCTTCGGCACGTAGTTCACCAGAGCTTCACAGGTTGCCACATGTCATGACAATTTTTTAAATAAATTACAACAGCAGGGCCTGTTCCTGCACCCTACAAGAGTAATTGTGAGGCGTTAAAGTGTTCTGGCACCACCAATACCAATAAACTCAACTGCCTGGAAACTACCTTAAACGACCCTGTGTAAATGTACTGATAAGATAACATAGAGGAGAGTTCAGGAGCAGCTGAAAACAACGCCAAAATGCCTCTAAAGGTCTGTTTACCAGCAGCAGTGCAAATGAGGCCTAAGACCCATTAAGGCTCCATGCACACTGGACGTTAAAAAAATGATCTAAAAACGTCAGTAGCTTTATTTAGCTTCTATTAGTGTTAATGCATTAGTGTTTTTGAGCATCAGCGTTTTTTTTTTCTCTAATTAATCCAAAACAACCAAAAACAGTGGTGAGCAATGTTTTTGAGCGTTTTTGGGCGTTTTTGAGGGTTTATGAGCGTTTTTAAGCTTCCAGTGTTTTTTGTGGTCAGAAGAACAACTCTTGAACGCCAATTCAGGGCGTTCAGATAACAGCCCATAAATGACACTGTTGTTAAACGACAATAAGGCCCCATGCACACTGAAGCTGATAAACGACCTTTTATGGTCGTTTTTTTTGAACAGCCCATGAACGCTTAAAAACGCTGATAAACGCTCAAAAACACTCAAAAACGCTGCTCACCAGTGTTTTTGGTCTTTTTGGATCAATTTTGATGCTCAAAAATGCTAGTGCATTAGTGGTTGTCAACCCGTGACAACCACTTTAACCTACAGGTAAGCCTATAATAAGGCTTACCTGTAGCTGCCCTGCATATCTCCTAAACCTGCACTGTTTGGGAGATATACAGTGTACTCGTATTGCCGATGTCATTTTGCACATGCGCAGTGAAGAAATGGCCTCTGTGCCGTTTCTTCACTGAAATCATGCCGTGACGTCACGCGACTCCGGCCAGTCACAGAGCCGGAGTCGCGGCCCCCGGAAGGAAGAGGGGCTGAAGATGGACGCTGCCTGCACAGGGGACATCGCTGGACATTGCAGGCTTAGTTTGCAGGTAAGTGACACATAAAGCAATGCATAGTAGCCCATTATGCTTCTACTCTGCAGGGGAATATAGAGGAAGTAAACCTCATCAACGCTGATAAAAGCTGAAAAGTAAACCTCATCAACGCTGATAAAAGCTGAAAAGGCTTACTACAAAGCTATAGACGTTTTTAGATCATTCTTTTTAACGTCCAGTGTGCATGGAGCCTAAACGTCCAGTGGACACATAGGATAACCTAAAAGGCCGTTTACGGCCTGTTAAAAAAAAAAAGCCCAAAATGGTCGTTTATCAGCTTCAGTATGCATGGAGCCTAAAAATGTGCAATAAATACTTAATTCATAAATGTAGTAAACCCAATGATACCCGCCACAACAGTCAGCTCCTCCACTGGATGGCATCCGACACAACCTCTCAGCTTCAGAATATCATCTCGGAAGGGATGCTTACATCATTCAAAAGAGAATAAACCACAGACCATGGCCAAATATCATCCAAATGGTTTTTTTTAATTATTATTATTAAAGCAGTACTCACAAACAATTCACAGTATAGAGCACGTAAGCGGCATTGCCACCTGAAAGTAGAGTTGCCACCTCATCCCTTTAAACCCATATGAATTACACAGGTTCTGAGACTAATTTAATGCAGATAAGGCACCACGTGAGTTTAATTACCACCTTAATCAGCCACAGAACCTGTGTAGTTAGTATGTGTTCGGGTTTAAAGGGATGAGGTGGCAACCCTACCTGAAAGGCTCATTTGGGTGGGTTCGGACTAGGATTTGAGCACAACTGAGCTCATCTCTAATCAGGAGCAATCTTGTTTTGGGCCAATGACTCAAAACCAAGACAGCTAGATGTCTTATTAGTATTTTAAAAGGAGATCAGCAATGACAACCCAGGTGTTTTTCTAAGGACAGGATTTCTTTAAATATCTGATAGTCTGTAGATGTCCTTTTTGTGCGTGCCACTGGCCAATTAGTAGAGGAAACTGACAAGATCTTCCCACATCTCTCTGGAAAGTAAACTCTTCAAGCATCCTAAGTGCAGTTTGTCTTTGTGTCATGCTTCTCCTGTCACATCCCTGATGTCTCTTTTATTTGCACAAATACAAACCGATACCTTGTGGAGTGACTGCTGACTGGGTCTGGTATCAAACAAGGCTCGGTGCACATAGACATGGCTTTGTGTCTCCTCGCCAATGCTTTGATCATGTTCTGAGCTGCTTCTTCGAGTTTCCTTGCCAGATAAAAAGGGTCTTGTCAACTAGTGAAAGCAGCATTACTCTGTTATGAAACTGGGTATTACTACTGAGTCTGACCAAATGAGACCCAGCATAGATATATATCAATTATATTCAGTGTAGGCATACTGCTACCATTTTAAAGCAGCGTTCCACCCAAAAATGGAACTTCCGCTTAAAGTGTAGGTGACCCCCTGACATGCCACAGTTGGCATGTTATTTTTGAGGGGTGAGGACCGAGTTTTCACAGGGTCCCAGCTCCCACTTCCTCTCCTGGTGCCCCGGAACTGGAAGGAAGTTCACCTGTCCCCCTCCCTCCCAGCAATCTTCTGGGATATGTCACAGGTCCCAGAAGATACACCGGCCATTCACAGCACATAGTGCTCCTACACTTGCTATGCCAGCGCCGCGGAGGGGAGGGGGAGAGGAGCGATTCATCAGGTGGCCGCATCGTTGGACCGTGGGACAGGTGAGTAGCCATTTATTAAAAGTCAGCGGCTACACTTTTTTGTGTTTTATGGGTGGAACTCTGCTTTAAGGACAGGCCAAACATTTTTTTTATATAATGTTTGACCAATTAGAAATTCTTCTTAGTAAAGAATCAGAACTTTTAGTAATTTCTTATTTTGAGTTAAATAAGAACCAGGGGCAAACTTTTTATTTAGTTCTTGGAGAGAGTGGGGAAAGGTCAAAAACATGAATTGTTGTTGTGGTATCTTTTGTCGTAGAGAGGTTGGTCTTCAGTGCAGAGGATCCCGGTGCAGGATAAGTGAATATGCAAACAAAAGGAAGGGTTAGTGTAACGTTAATGTTAGGGGTTACAAGTGAAATTAAGTTGGCCATACACAGCACAAATTTCAGCTGGTTCCTTAAAGCGGACTTACAGCCGAAATATGACTTTAAGATAAAAATACCCCTAGAATACTCATGCCTCGTGCAATGTAATAAAGATATGCTGTAAACTATGCCCAGTTTTCTATTTGTGCAGCATCTTTTTCTTACTTTGTGCAGTCCCTGCAAACCGCGGCCATCTCCAGTGTGGGCATCTGAAGCCGCAGTGTCCTTCCTGGATTCCGTGCATGCTGGCTACCCAGCTGGCTACCCCCTTGGCTACCCAGCATGCACCTGCCCATCACATGTGCAGTGCGGTGCACAGCCATGCCAAGCTGACCAAGATTTTCCATAGACGCCAGTGCAAAAAGGGAGTGGTGCCATGCCAAGCTGACCAAGATCTCCCAGGAGCCAATGCAAAACCGTAAATGACATACAATGACGCGGCCCCTAAAGGAGAAAGTGACATTAGATATAGGCATAAATCAGGTAAGTGAACAGAAAATAAATAAATAAATTGCCAATTAATTTTAAGGATGCACATAGTGCTGCATGGTGAGGAGTGAAAAATGTGGACGAAACTCCGCTTTAAGTGTTTTGTTTATCAACTCTTGTCAAAGGAGCCTGCTGGAAAATGTTTAGCTGAACAGTTGGCTACATTCATTCAGATGTAGACTCTATTTGGGTATTTTGACATTTAGCTGGGCCACCTGCTAAAATGCAATAGCTGCAGCTGGAGATTAGTTTATCCACACTGTATAGCATGGATGGAAAAATCAACTGTTTTTCAGGTTAAGGCTAACTTTAGTGTGAGGGTTACAGGGGGAGTTGGTGTGATGGTTATTATTAGGTTTACAGGGAGGGTTAGTGTTAAGTTCGCAGGGGAAGATAAAGTTTGGGGTTTATAGGGTGAGTTTATATTAGGGTTAGTGCTAGGGTTACTGGAAAGATTTTGTGTGCATGTCTGCATTACAGGGAGTGTTAATGCTAGGTAAAGGATTAATGTTAGGGTTATTGGTAAGTTTAGTGTGCATGTTTGTGTTACAGGGAGTGTTGGTGCTACATGAAGGGTTATTGTTAGGGTTTTGGTCACAGAAAGGGTAAATGTTACTTTTAGGGTTGGGGTTACAGGGAAGTTGGTGTAAGGGTTGTGGTTAAAATGAAGGTAAGTGTTTGGAATGGGGTTAAGGTAAGGTTACTGTTAATGTTACCGGGAGGGTAAATATTAGAGCTGGAGTAACAGGGAGGGTACGTTTTAGGTTTAAACAGATTGTTAGTGTTGGGTTTAAAGTTATATGGAGGGTTAGTGTGCATGTTGAGGCTAAAAGGGGGAGGTAGTGTGGGGGTTGGTTTTACAGGGTGGGTTAAGCCGGCCATAAATGATGGGAATCTTGGCTGGTTTAGCAGGGATGGGCCGAGATTCAAACCATCTGTAGCTCCCCCATAGTAATAGGTGCTTTTTGTAGTAGATTTTTGTTAGGAGAGGCAAATTTAGTCAGGCTTGACAATAAGTGCAGGCCTGAATGTTTTAATCTGGGCAGGGGAGTGGCCCAGGGAGAGCTGGGAGAGCTCGAGATTGCAGGAAGGAACACACCTTGGTTACTCCTCCCCTTTGTTTCCAGAAGGCTCTGGAAAAGAGGGATGGACGAGGAGGTGTAACTTTCTGAAGTACAGTTGTATGCAAATCTTTAGGAACCCCTGCCAATTTCCATGATTGTCATTTATAAATATTTGGGTGTTTGGATCAGCAATTTCATTTTGATCTATCAAATAACTGAAGGACACAGTAATATTTCAGTAGTGAAATGAGGTTTATTGGATTAACAGAAAATGCGCAATATGCATAAAAATGAAATTAGACAGGTTCATAAATTTGGGCACCCCAACAGAAAAATAACATCAATATTTAGTAGAGCCTCCTTTAGCAGAAATAACAGCCAGACGCTTCCTATAGCCTGTAATGAGTGTCTGGATTCTGGATGAATGTATTTTGGACCATTCCGCCTTACAAAACATTTCCAATTCAGTTAGGTTTGATAGTTGCCAAGCATGGACAGCCCGCTTCAAATCGCCCCACAGATGTTCAATGATATTCAGGTCTGGGGACCAGGATGGCCATTCAAGAACATTGTACTTGTTCCTCTGCATAAATGCCCGAGTAGATTTTGAGCAGTGCTTTGGGTCATTGTCTTGTTGAAATATCCAGCCCTGGCGTATCTTCAACTTTGTGGCTGATTCCTCAACATTATTCTCAAGAATCTGCTGATATTGAATGGAATCCATGCGACCCTCAACTTTAACCAGATTCCCAGTACTCGCCACACAGCCCCACAGCATGATGGAACCTCCACCGAATTTTACTGTGGGTAGCAAGTGTTTTTCTTGGAACGCTGTGTTCTTTTGCCGCCATGCATAACGCTCCTTGTTATGACCAAATAACTCAATCTTTGTTTCATCAGTCCACAGCACCTTATTCCAAAATAAAGCTGGCTTGTCCAAATGTGCATTTGCATACCTCAAGCCACTCTGTTTGTGGCGTGTGTACAGAAAAGGCTTCTTTTGCATCACTCTCCCATACAGCTTCTTCCTGTGCACAGTGCGCTGAATTGTTGAACAATGCACAGTGACACCATCTGCAGCAAGATGATGTTGTAGGTCTTTGGAGGTGGTCTGTGGGCTGTTTTTGACCATTCTCACCATCCTTCGCTTTTGCCTCTCCAATATTTTATGTGGCCTGCCACTTCTGGTCTTAACAAGAACTGTGCCTGTGGTCTTCCATTTTCTCACTATGTTCCTCACAGTGGACACTGACAGCTTATATCTCTGCAATAACTTTTTGTAGCCTTCCCCTAAACCATAATGTAGAACAATCTTTGTTTTCAGGTCATTTGCGAGTTGTTTTGAGGCCCCCATGTTGCCACTCTTCAGAGGAGAGTCAAAGAGAACAACAACTTGCAAATGGCCACCTTAAATACCTTTTCTCATGATTGGATTCACCTGTCTATGAAGTTCAAGGCTTAATGAGCTCACCAAACCAATTGTGTGTTCCAATTAATTAGTGCTAAGTAGTTACAGGTATTCAAATCAACAAAATGACAAGGGTGGCCAAATTTATGCACCTGTCTAATTTTGTTTTCATGCATATTGCACATTTTCTGTTAATCCAATAAACCTTATTTCACTACTGAAATATTACTGTGACCTTCATTTATTTGATAGATCAAAATAAAATTGCTGATCCATACACCCAAATATTTATAAATGACAATCATGGAAATTGTCAGCGGTTCCTAAAGTTTTGCTTACAACTGTATATTAAGGAGCCCTGACCAATCCCCAACCTGGATTGGCAGGGGCAGGCCTCCTTAAATACTGTGATCTGCCCAGCTGGGGGAGGAGAGTGTCGGGTGGAAGAGGGGAGATGTAGCTGAGGTAATGGAGGCCTCACCGGGGAGCCCCCAGTCTTGGGGGGGGTAGACTTGAGGCCAGGAGTGGAGTTGGATCCTGGAGCAGCACAAGGGAGCAGGAGAACAACAGAAAGGCTACTGTAAGACTCTTTAAAGAATCCACCGGTGTCAGTGAGTGACAGACCCTGGGAGCTGGACAGAAAGGCTGAAGCAGGCTGGGAGGAGACAGTGGACAGTCTGTGGAAGTTGGAGAGCCAGTCAGGGGAAGGAGTGTCACTGGACAGTGAGGTAGGCCAGAGTAGCCTGGAAGATGATGGGCTGGGAGCAGTAGGACCTGGCTAGCACAATGGTACTTAGCTACACCCTGAGGGCCTGTGGCCTTACAATCCGAGGGCCCGTGGCCCTTGCCTGTAACGGGCGGTCTGGGGGTCCGGCTGACACAGTGCAAGCCTCACCATTTACTACCTAGGGTAGAGGAAGAGGAAATGGAGGCCTGATAAATTTCCTTTCAGGCCTAACAGTGAAGAAACACGCGTTATGCAGGAGAGAAGGAAAAGTAGTGTAACGGTCAGCAAGTGCCAGTGCTGGAGGAAGGAGAATGTATACAGTTTGGTCTCATAATCTTTGATTCTTTGGGCATCTTGCAGTCATCCCTTTCCCTATCCAAGTTTATTCCCTCAATAAAACAACAAAACAAAGTACTGGCCTGTTCCATGACTCCGGATGCATGGAAAATTGTGTGATTGAAGGCAAATAGACAGATGAACCACATCTATCAGCCACCGCTAAGGGGGCTATTTCCTACGAATCTATGGGCAGGTTGATTGTACCCAAAGTGATCCATCAATTTGGGTAAAACCAGCATGTTGAATTTTTACATGCGATTATTGCCAGTGGCTACAGCCATTAGCCATAATCACTGTGTTCTCCTGGCAAGGACAGCTCCCCACACCCACCCTCTAGGAGAACACAATAGCTCCGCGGAAGGGATTGCCAATCAACACTCACTGTGCTAATGGGGGAATCAAGCAATTTTCTTCCCTGCAACCTATGGTTGCAGGAAAGATATCAACACCATCTATAGCCAGCTTTAAAGTTGCAGGCAGGTTGAGTGTGATAGTTGGGGTCACGGGGAGGAGTAGAGTGAGGGTTGCAGGCAGGTTGAGTGTGATGGTTGGGGTTACAGCGAGGAGGGAGGGGTAGTGTGAGGGTTGCAGGTAGGTTGAGTGTGATGGTTGGGGTTACAGGGAGGGGTAGTGTGAGGCTATAGGAAGGGTTAGTGTAATGATTGTGGTTATATGGAGGGAAAGTGTGAGGGTTACAAGAAGGGCAAATGTTAGACAAAACATGGCACCTACTTTTTGTTAGCCAGGAAAGTTTTTTTTTGTGCCCCTCACCTTGTTATTGGGTCCTGCCTTTTCTGACATGACCTGAAGTCCTGACACCTTCCATTCCATTGTTCAATGAGGCTCCTCAGTGGCCAGTAGGGGTCGTCTCATTGGATAGGAGGAGAACAATTGGTCATAAAGTCAAGGAAAGTAAGGTCCTAGTAACAAACTGAAACTAAATCAGAGAAGAGCACATAGGAGACTTTTCTGACCAAAAAGGCATGTCTATTACTGTTACAACTTTAAAGCAGAGTGCAAGTTTACTTTGAGCAAGTACACTAGCAATCCCTAACTCAGTACAGGCAGTCCTCAAGTTACAAACAAGTTAGGGTCTGTAGGTTCGTTCTTAAATCGAATTTGTTTGTAAGTCGGAACTGTATATTTTTAAGTGTAACTTCAACCCGTGCAGTGATGTGGGATGTTCGGGGCGCTGCTATGTGTGCAATTGCGTTATTTGGGGCTCTTGTGGCCATGCTGTACAATACTGTGGGATGTGTCTGGCGCAGTAAGATGGCTGCTCGGTGGTATCCGGGACCAGTGTGGACCGCAAGCGGCCGGCAGTGACGTCACACCACCTCCGTTCGTAACTCGGATGTTTGTAACTCGGGAACTGCCTGTATCTACACAATATAGGCAAGTAAGGAATTGTAATATGGTTTACTTATAATCATATACATTTTATCTGACTTGAAGGAGATTGTTTTTTACCTCCACAATTTGATATTTATTCTTACCACAATTCTATTTTTTTTAAAGATCTGTCGTCCTATATGCAATTGCATTTTTGTGCTATGCACAGGCCACTTCGATATCATCATAATTTAAAACAATTGCGCAATACACAAGTCCGATTCCTTCTCCTGATTGAAGTGGATGAAAGGGTGTTTTGACAATGCTGTCCACACCAGAGACCAGCCGCACAATTGGAACAAACAGAATCCATCTTGCTTTGATGTTTGCTGCTATTTGACATCTTTTAGGGGTTGCTCTGACAACGTCATTAAAGTTTCATGGCGAGGAGCCTAAGTACAGGGACATCTTTGAAAGGTCCAGACCTACTAAGTCTGCTCGGATCAGCGGCTTTCACTGATGTGCCTGGCCTACAGGGACAAAAAAGCAGAACGTATATAAATAAAAGTCTCTATACTATGTTTAAGTCTCTCATGCCTGGATTTCTTTTATTCCTGTGTCACATAATGCTCACATATTTTCTCTGTCCTTAACAAGTAAGGTACACTGTGTTGAGGCGCAATTAAGCTGTTTGTCCTGCTCAGCTTATTAAAGTAGACCTAATCTCAAAGGTTGACTTAAAGTGACTCTGTCTCCATAATCAATGACAATAAAAGAGTTTCCTGCAAAGAAGATCGTAAATACTTACATGTCTAACTGTGTACGCCACACGTATGGGCTAGGACCACCATGGGTCAGAAATTCCATACTTACTCTCTGCATCCACCATTGATTTAGTCATGCGATCTTTGCTGGAGAGAAGGGTCAACCAATTTGAGGTCTGGTTCTCTTTAAAAAAAAAATAATACTCCAGTCAAAAGGTTTTAGTTTTGGAAATAGAGTGGAACAATTAGCTCTAGTTCTGGGCAATGATTTTTTTGTGTGTTTTAATTTCTCCCCTTGTTAGTAATGGAATAGATTACCATTGGTACTATGGTGAATTTCGTGAGATGCTCCCAAAACCACACTGGGAGGACAGTTGTCTTTCTCCTGTCTTTTCTTGAGGTTGATAGCGTAAATTGTTTTCTTTTATGAAAATGGATGGATGCAAAGCTGCCACCACAGGATGTTGCTCTGTAGAGTACCATGCTCTGGTTTCTTTAACCAGTTTAGGTCCAGCCCATAGCAGTTTTACTGCTACAGGGCGGCACCTGTGCACCAGTCCCGGATCACGTGCATATACATGATCCGACAGTTCCGGGTAGAGGGGTTAACACACAGCAGGAGCTGCTTGGTGGGTACCGCAGACTCGATGTCCTCCGGCACCCACCGATCATGAGGACAAGACACAGAACTGTGATCTGCCTGTGTAAACAGGAGGGAAGGGTTGGAATTTGTGTCCCTGCAAAGCAGGACATTAATTCCATCTCTTTCCCTAGTAAAAGCACCTCACACTGTACAGTAAAACACTGGCTAGACACACAGCTAACCCTTTGGTTGCCACTGATGTTAACCAGCCAGTGTCATTTGTGCAGTGACCGTGCATATTTTTAGCGCTGATCATTGTATTAGTGTCACTGGTCCCCAAAAAGTGTCAAAAGTGTCAGTTAGTGTCAGAATGTCTGCTGCAATATCGCAGTCCTGCTATAAGTCACTGATCGCCGCCCTTACTAGTAAAATAAATAAATAAAAATATCCCATAGTTTGTAGACGCTATAAGTTTTGTGCAAACCAATCAATATACTCTTATTGGGATTTGTTTTTACCACAAATATGTAGCAGAATACACATTGGCCCAAATGTATGAAGGCATTTGATTTTTTGAATTTTTTTTTATTGGATGTTTTATAGTAAAAAGTAAAAAATATGTATTTTTTTCAAAATTGTTAGTCTTTTTTTGCTTATAGCGCAAAAAATAAAAAACACATAGGTGATCACATACCACCAAAAAAAGCTCTATTTGTGGGAAAAAAGGTCATACATTTTACTTGGGTAAAGCGTTGCAATTGTCAGTCAAAGTAACACAGTGCCGTATCGCAAAAAGTGGCCTTGTCATGAAGGGCAGTAATCTTCCGAAGGTCAAGTGGTTAAAGTGTTTGTTAACCCAAAAATAAAAATTGCTGCTCCTGTCTCTTTAATATGCAATTAGCAGCATGGTGCTTTTGCTTTTTAAATTATCCCTCTGTATCCCCTAAAATATCTGTTAGATAATGCCAGGTCATGACTTCCCCTTTGTGTATTGACTCCCCTTGTATATAGCTTAACTTGAGAGCCCCGTGGTCTATGCAGGCTCTGTCACTCCCAGCTCTCCTATCTCCTGTGTGCCTGTCTTCAACTCCCCCCTCCTCCCCCTCCCTCTTCCTCTCCTAGCTTCTCCTCCCTGCTCTCATAATTAACTCTAAAAGCTCCTATTTCCTCTGTATTAGAAGAAGAAGTTCCCTGTGTCAGTGTTATATCAGAAATATTCTTATCTATATAGATAAAACAGCACCTCTCTCTCTCTCCAGCTGACATCAGCAGCAGTGCTCAGCCCCACCCTCAGGACTTCTGAGCTGAGAGAGAAAAGCTGAAAAAGGACAACTGATCCTAGTAAGAAGGTGTGTTATCTATACAGAGAAGTATATATATCATAGGTGTGCACAGCCTAGTGCATTAGGGTGTGCACCCCAAAGCTCAAACACATATGAACACCACCTGCTGTCACAGGGAGAAGGCTCTGGTGGTGGGAGGCAGTTGATTAGGAGCTAAGTTTAACCTAGCCTTTAATATAATGGGGGCATTTATGCTGGACAGTGGCCACTGGCACCCCCAAACACCCACCCGGTGCCGCCCCCAGAGAATGCTAATGCACATGGGGTGATTAGAGTGTGCCCAGGCACACCCAGCACATCTTGTGCGCACGCCTATGATATATATGTTATAACACAGACACATGGCAATTTCTTGTTATAATACAGAGCGGATGGCAACTTTTTATACAAGTGGCTTAACAAACACTTTAACTACCTCCCATCCGCGCTATAGCCGAATGACGGCTACAGCGCGGCTCTAAAATGCCGGGAGGACGTCAATAGACGTCCTCCCATTCGGCTCGTGCTGGGCGCGCTCCCGCGGGCGCGAGCGGCGCGTGCACGTGCCGCCACACACTGCGGGAGCGTGCCCGCGGGTCCGGCGGACCCGATGTCCGCCGGAGACCCGCGATCTCCGTACAGACAGGAGGAACGGAGAACCGCCGAAGTAAACACGGCGGTTCCCCGTTCTGTGAGGGGGGCATGCCAGATCTACTGATCCCTGTCACTGGGATCAGTTAGATCTGTCATGCCCCTGTCAACCCCACCTCCCCCACAGTTAGAACACAGCCAGGGAACATAGTTAACCCCTTCACTGCCCCCTGCTGGTTAACCCCTTCACTGCCAATGACATTTATATAGTAATCAGTGGACATTTAAATTTCTGATCGCTGTATAAATGTCATTGGTCCCAAAAAAGTGTCAAAAACGTCCGACATGTCCGCCCCAATATCGCATTACCGATAAAAATCACAGATCGCCGCCATTACCAGTAAAAAAAAAAAAATAATAAAAACGCCATAAATCAATGTCCATAGTTTGTAGGCGCTATAACTTTTGCGCAACCCAATCAATAAACGCCGATTGCGATTTTTTTAACCAAAAATATGTAGAAGAATACATGTCGGCCAAAACTGATGAATAAATTTGTTTTTTATTTTTTATTTTTGGATATTTATTATAGCAAAAAGTAAAAAAATATTGTTTTTTTTCAAAATTGTTGCTCTTTTTTTGTTTATTGCGGCGATCAGAAATGACACAGAGGCGATCAAATACCACCAAAAGAAAGCTCTATTTGTGGGAAAAAAAGGACGCAAATTTTGTTTGGGTACAACGTCGCACAACCGCGCAGTTGTCATTCAAAGAGCGACAGCGCTGAAAACTGAAAATTGGTCCGGGCAGGAGGGGGGTTTAAGTGCCCAGTAAGGAAATGGTTAAAGTTTGCAAGACTTTAGGAGACAATTCCAAGGCAGATGCCTCTATCAGGAACAATTACAGCAGTTAAATATTTGCCCTTGATTACTTCAGTTTCCTTTAGACACAGCACCCTTTCTCTGCCAAAATTATCCTGTGTCTTCAGCAGTTGTAAGAGAGCATCATGGGGCAAACGTGGACCTCTTTTATGATCATCCCAATGCTTCTCTCAAAACACTTTGAAAACCTTTGATTTCAAATGCAATTGTCTGCACAAAGCCTGAAGGGTGACATTTTGCTTTGTCATAAGCTGTAGCCTTTAGTGACTAGGTCTTGCTGTTGTATATGAAAACGTAATAACACGCAAAACAAGAAAACACATCTTGGATGTTGTCACTCGAAAGCTTTTTTTTCATTAGGAGAAAAACAAAGGAAAGCTTAGGTGAGAAGCTTTGAGGCAGGTAAGTAATGTGTAAGCGGCATGTACTGTTAAAGGAATGCAGAGTGTGTTAGTATATGTTTTCTTATTTATATGGTAATGGTCAAGAATAAAAATTACAACTTTTATGAATATTTTTTTATATAATTTTTCCGTTTCGTAAATATGAAATTTTAGATTCAAACCTTTCATTGTTTCATGCACAGACTGCAGATGGAGCTCTGCGCTCCTTTTGCGTAACAAGCTATATTAAGAGCTTTGTTGAAAAAGCCATTTGTTTACAGAGCTCAATAGCTCAAGATAAAATTTACACAAACAATTGAATTACTCTCCCTTGCATTGCCTGCTGTGTTAAGATGGGCCAACTGTGAAAAAAATACATATATATATATATATATATATATATATATATATTTACAATATATTATTATATTATTATACAGCATTTATATAGTGCCAACAGTTTGCGCAGTGCTTTACAATATAAAGGAGACAATACAACAACAATACAATTCAATACAAAAAGGTTAGGAGGACCCTGCGCCTGCGAGCTTACAATCTTATATCTATATATATAAAGTATCTCATAAACGTAAGTACACCCCTCAAATTTTTGTAAATATTTTATCATATCTTTTCATGTGACAACACTGAAGAAATGACACTTTGCTACAATGTAAAGTAGTGAGTGTACAGCTTGTATAACAGTGTAAATTTGGTGCCCCCTCAAAATAACTCAACACACAGCCATTGATATCTAAACCGCTGGCAACAAAAATTAGTACACCCCTAAGTGAAAATGTCCAAATTGGGCCCAAAGTGTCAATATTTTGTGTGGCCACCATTATTTTCCAGCACTGCCTTAACCCTCTTGGGCATGGAGTTCACCAGAGCTTCACAGGTTTCCACTGGAATCCTCTTCCACTCCTCCATGATGACATCACAGAGCTGGTGGATGTTAGAGACCTTGCGCTCCTCCACTTTTCATTTGAGGATGCCCCACAGATGCTCAATAGGGTTTAGGTCTGGAGACATGCTTGGCCAGTCCATCACCTTTACCCTCAGCTTCTTTAGCAAGGCAGTGGTCATCTTGGAGGTGTGTTTGGGGTCGTTATCATGTTGGAATACTGCCCTGAGGCCCAGTCTCCAAAGGGAGGGGATCATGCTCTGCTTCAGTATGTCACAGTACATGTTGGCATTCATGGTTCCCTCAATGAACTGTAGCTCCCCAGTGCCGGCAGTACTAATGCAGCCCCAGACCATGACACTCCCACCACCATGCTTGACTGTAGGGAAGACACACTTGTCTTTGTACTCCTCACCTGGTGTCTGCCACACACGCGTGACACCATCTGAACCAAGTACATTTATCTTGGTCTCATCAGATCACAGAACATGGTTCCAGTTATCCATTTCCTTAGTCTGCTTGTCTTCAGCAAACTGCAGACTTTCTTGTGCATCATCTTTAGAAGAGGCTTCCTACTGGGACGACAGCCATGCAGACAAATTTGATGTAGTGTGTGGCGTATGGTCTGAGCACTGACAGGCTGACCCCCCACCCCTTCAACCTCTGCAGCAATGCTGGCAGCACTCATACGTCTATTTCCCAAAGACAACCTCTGGATAAGACGCTGAGCAGACGCACTCAACTTCTTTGGTCGACCATGGCAAGGCCTGTTCTGACTTGAACCTGTCCTGTTAAACTACTGTATGGTCTTGGCTTCCGTGCTGCAGCTCAGTTTCAGAGTCTTGGCAATCTTCTTATAGCCTAGGTCATCTTTATGTAAAGCAACAATTCTTTTTTTCAGATCCTCAGAGAGTTCTTTGCCATGAGGTGCCATGTTAAACTTCCAGTGACCAGTATGAGAGAGTGAGAGCGACAACACCAAATTTAACACACCTGCTCCCCATTCACACCTAAGACCTTGTAACACTGAGTGATATGACACCGGGGAGGCAAAATAGCAAAATGTGACCATTCCTGCCAAGCCCTGTGAAGCAGTTTAGTAAAGGGTGCACTGAAAACACCTGTGGAGATAGGTTACCAGTGAAATGAACAAATAGCAATCGGACCAGGCTTTCTAGCACATCCAAATACTTCTCTGGGCAAACTTCAGTGTATGCAGGCACTTCATAGAAACAAGATTGTGACCTGATATCCCTTTTTTTCTGAGGGTACCTTAAATAATTCCAGAGAATAAATATTTTATACATAGTTACATTGGACCAGCTTGGGGCATTATACCTATGTATACACCTGGCCAATGCCCCTACAAAGCATTCTCTAAATGGTGCACATGCTGAGCAGCTGACCTGCAGCAAGCTAACCATTCGGCATGGAACCCAGAAGCAAGTGGAGATCCCTGGATTAGAGGTGTCTACTTCAGTGATCTACAGTTTCCAAGGGCATGGGACAGGTATGGTATATACATTGTTACATTGGTCCAAGCTGGACTATGTGACTATGTATAAAATATCCATCCCTAGAATTCCTCTTTAATACTGCCTCTGCACTCTGTGACTATATTTCGGTAAACAGGCATTGGTTAAATGTCTGAAAGCTGAAATCGTATTTTTTCATTGTCTGAAAAAAAATTACTAACATTTCTTTAGAAACATTGACTAACGGGTAACAAATATAATTTCAGATTTAGACTCTCCAGGAACATGGTTAAATATACATAAGAAAGCTGCATTAATGCCAAAAGATTTGCATTTTTCCCATCCAATCCTGAGCTGTACACAGCCCTGAGGGGCAGCATAGCCAGGTTGGTGACCTGACTTTTCTCTCCCGATGTTAAACAATTTGACAGGCATGCATGGGTGGATGTGTGGTTCTGAACTGACCGGGGTCGCACGCCTTCCCCTGCTTGTCAAATTAGGATGAGGGGCTGTGTTCCCACGGAGCAGTAGTCTCCAAACTGTGGCCTGGGTGTGGTTCCTTGCTTGCCTTTATCCGGCCCTTGGGGCAGTATTTCTCCTACTAATGTCAATGATGGGGTACCATTCCCCCTAATGACAACAACAATAGAGCACTATTCCTGCCACTGACACCAACAACAGGGTACTATTCCTCCAACTAATACCAACAATGGGGCACCATTCCTCCAACTGATACTAACAATGGGGCACCATTCCTCCAACTGATACTAGCAATGGGGTACTATCCCTCCAACTAATACCAATAATGGGGCACCATTTCTCCAACTGATACCAACAATGGGGCACCGTTCCTCCAACTAATACTCACAATGGGGCACCATTCCTCCATCGGATACCAACAATGGGGCACCATTCCTCCAGCTGATACCAACAATGGGGCGCCATTCCTCCAACTGATACCAACAATGGGCACTATTCCTCCAACTAATACTCACAATGGGGCACCATTCCTCCAACTGATACCAACAATGGGGCACTATTCCTCCAACTGATATCAGCAATGGGGCACTATTCCTCCAACTGATACCAGCTGATACCCGCAATGGGGCACTATTCCTTCCATTAATACCAACAATGGAGCACCATTCCTCCAACTGATACCAACAATGGGGCACTATTCCTCCAACTGATAGCAGCAATGGTGCACTATTCCTGCCACTGACGCCAACATAGCGATACTATTCCTCCATTTAATACCAACAATGGGGCACCATTCCTCCACCTGATACCAACAATTGGGCACCATTCCTCCAACTGATACCAACAATGGGGCACCATTCCTCCAACTGATACCAACAATGGTACACCATTCCTCCAACTGATACCAGCAATTGGGCACTATTCCTCCAACTGATACCAACAATGGGGCACTATTCCCCCATTGAGACCAATTATGGGGTATTGCTTACTCCCATTTTACAGCATGGCATTTTCTACTCCCATCAGCCACAGTCCAGCCCCCCTAAAGCCTGAAGGACAGTAAACTGGTCCTTTGTTTAGAAAGTTTGGAGCCCAAAGTAACATGAAGGAATGGCCTATTCATGCTGTATGGGTAACGGTGCCTAAAGCCTGGACACCCTCTGTCTTCAACCTATCTCTGGACAATGAAAGAGCAAACGATTAATAAACTCATTCGCTCTGCCCTCTCCTGCTGTTCCCCGACAAAAATGGTGCATGCAGCATTGCCTAATTGGTTCCTAGTGTCTCTCCTCCCTCGCCCAGACTGAGTCTTGTTGTACAGAGGATTATTTTAGGATGACACCAAAACAGATTCAGGTACTTACACTAGCTGCCATTAAAAATACATTTAAGGGGTAAATCCGGCCACCGTTTCTCTAAAAACATCCTTTATAGACCCAGATCCAGAGGGGGTTTAGGGCTCCCCAACCTTTGGTATTATTACCAAGCAGCCCAGCTAACACAGATCTCCTCAATCTACTCTCAAGGGGAAAAGCCGGATTGGTTAAGCATGGAGAGGCAATCCATCCCCAAAAATACTATAGACTTCCTGATCTGGAGACCCCCTAAATCTAGACCACCGGTCTTAGCTCCCTCCCTATCCCATTCTCTGTCCTTGTGTGATACACTAATTAAAAAAAGCAATTTAGTATCCCCATGGCTACCTCTGTCCCACCTCTTCCATAACCCTCTTTTCCCACCTGGGATGAACATTGAGGCCTTCAGATGGTGGACACAGAAAGGGTTATACCGAATCGGACACTTTTTTAATGCAGGTGGATCTATTTCTGTTCAGCATTGTCTAAGTAAACTTGAGATGCCCTCCGAAGAACGGTTTCGATACATGCAAATTAGACATTATCTCGACTCCATTAGGGCTGCCTCACCTCACCCCCTGACAGTTACACTCCACTCCGTCGGGATTACCTCAGCTCTATTACAGATTAAACGTACATAGCTTT
>BLSH010333605.1:87405-110172 GCA_018402905.1 Glandirana rugosa | reverse complement strand
TATATATATATATATATATATATATATATATATATATATATATATATTTTAGCAGAGACCCTATAGAATAAAATGGCGGGTGTTGAAATTTTTTATGTCTCACACAGTATTTGCACAACGTTTTTTTAAACGCATTTTTTTTGGAAAAAAACACTTTCAAGAATTAAAAAAAAAACAAAACAGTAAAATTAGCCCAATTGTTTTGTATGAAGTGAATGATGATGTGATGACGAGTAAATAGATACCTAACAAGTCACGCTTTAAAATTGTGTCTGCCCGTGGAATGGCGGCAAACTACGGTACTCAAAAATCTCCATAAACAACGCTTTAAACACCTTTATAGGTTACCAGTTTAGCGTTGCACAGGAGGTGGTAGATTTATTGCTCTCGCTCTGACGTTCGCGACAATACCTCACATGTGTGGTGCAATCACTGTTTACATACTAGTTTGCATTTGCGCGTAATGTAAGCATGGTGGGTCAGAGGGCGCTAGTAACATATTAGTTTGCATTTGCGCGTAATGTAAGCATGGTGGGTCAGAGGGCGCTTTCAATTTTTGTTATCATTTATATGTATTTTATACAAATGTTTTTTTTTACACTTTTTTTTTGTACTAACTTTACTAACAACATCCCTTGTGATAGCAATAAAGTTAGTACAAAAAAAAAAGTGTAAAAAAAACCATTTGTATAAAAGAAAATATAAATAATAACCATCGCCACCTCTCCCGGACTCTCTGGTCCTATTGCGGTGCCTAGGAGCGATGCGGCCCTGTACAGAGAGAGAGGAACTGACGTTATTTCCCTTTCTCTGTAGCCCTGAAAACCAGGAGCAATGAGCAGCTTGTCATTTCCGGTTCTGCCCCTTTGTTTCCATGGTCGCCAGCGGCCAGGGAAGCAACCAATTGGACTCTCAGTCTGATCAGTTGCATGGAGGGCCGGAGGAGAGAATTGGAGTCTAATAGACCCCAGATCTCTCCATAAAAGAGGACCTGTCATGGCCCAGAGAGTCCGGGAGAGGTGGCGATGGGAGGGGGGTAGGACCCCTTTCCACCACCCGCAGAAGTGATAAAGTGGCTAATTAGCCACTCAGATCACTTCTGCTTTACAGGGAATCACTGGCTGAACACAAGGGTACCAGGATGATGCCTGTAAGCGCAAGCATCATCCCGGTATAACCATTGAAACCCAAGGATGTACTGGTACATACCTTGGGGGAGAAGTGGTTAAAGTGGTTGTAAACCCTCTCATATACTCATTGAAGTGACTACTCTCAATCATGAAAGATGAAACAAATCTTCCTACATAAGTTGTACCTATCTGTAGTCTATAACCTAAGCTCTCAGAAAAAAGGGGGTGGAAAACTGAAAGTACACTCTGCAGCGCTCAGTGAGGAGAGCTCTGATAGCTGATTGGCTGGGACACACCCCCCTTCACACAGCACACAGGGACAGAACTGAGGCTGTCTGTCAGCTGTCACCATTTTTCTCTTGGTGTCAGAAAATCTTGTCAGAAGTGATTCATGCTGATAGCAGAGGAACAAAGCATTAGCCAGAAATTACACCTAGTGCTCTGGATTGAGACAAGAACACACTATAGAGTGATATGCTTTGCTGATATTTAATATCTGAGGTTTACAACCACTTAAAGTTAAAGTGGTTGTAAAGGCTAAAGGTTTACATGCATTCTATGCATATAGGTAAAAAAATGTACAGTATGCAGCCCCCCCCCCCCCCCGAAGCCTCCCCTAATACTTACCCGAGGCTGATCTTGATCCAGCGATATGCATGAGAGCAGCTGTTCTCTTGGGTCTCTGCCTCCTCATTGGTCATTGATATTTTTTTTCAACACAGGTGTAAGGAGCATTCTTCCCAATGACCACAAGTGTAAGGCGCATTCTTCCCAATGACCACAAGTGTAAGGCGCATTCTTTCCAATGACCACAAGTGTAAGGAGCATTCTTCCCAATGACCACAAGTGTAAGGAGCATTCTTCCCAATGACCACAAGTGTAAGGAGCATTTTTCCCAGCGATCACAAGTGTAAGAAACATTCTTCCCAATGACCACAAGTGTAAGGAGCATTCTTCCCAATGACCACAAGTGTAAGGAGCATTCTTCCCAATGACCACAAGTGTAAGAAGCATTCTTCCCAATGACCACAAGTGTAAGGAGCATTCTTCCCAATGACCACAAGTGTAAGGAGCATTCTTCCCAATGACCACAAGTGTAAGGCACATTCTTCCCAATGACCACAAGTGTAAGGCACATTCTTCCCAATGACCACAAGTGTAAGGCACATTCTTCCCAATGACCACAAGTGTAAGGCACATTCTTCCCAATGACCACAAGTGTAAGGAGCATTCTTCCCAATGACCACAAGTGTAAGAAGCATTCTTCCCAATGACCACAAGTGTAAGGAGCATTCTTCCCAATGACCACAAGTGTAAGGCGCATTCTTCCCAATGACCACAAGTGTAAGGAGTATTCTTCCCAATGACCACAAGTGTAAGGTGCATTTTTCCCAATGACCACAAGTGTAAGGCACATTCTTCCCAATGACCACAAGTGTAAGGCACATTCTTCCCAATGACCACAAGTGTAAGGAGCATTCTTCCCAATGACCACAAGTGTAAGGCACATTCTTCCCAATGACCACAAGTGTAAGAAGCATTCTTCCCAATGACCACAAGTGTAAGAAGCATTCTTCCCAATGACCACAAGTGTAATAAGCATTCTTCCCAATGACCACAAGTGTAAGAAGCATTCTTCCCAATGACCACAAGTGTAAGGCACATTTTTCCCAATGACCACAAGTGTAAGGAGCATTCTTCCCAATGACCACAAGTGTAAGAAGCATTCTTCCCAATGACCACAAGTGTAATAAGCATTCTTCCCAGCAATCACAAGTGTAAGAAACATTCTTCCCAATGACCATAAGTGTAAGGAGCATTCTTAACAAAGACCACAAGTGTAAGGAGCATTCTTTGCAATGACCACAAGTGTAAGGAGCATTCTTCCCAATGACCACAAGTGTAAGGAGCATTCTTCCCAATGACCACAAGTCTAAGGAGCATTCTTCCCACTGACCATCACACTAATGAATCATGAGCTGTTGATATAGTCATTTTTAGCAGGGGTTCCCTGAGACTGGAAAGTTATTTTAAGGGTTCCTTTGTGTTGTAAAGGTTGAAAATGGCTGGGCTAGATGATGCTGGGCATCCTCAACCAGGAAAGAGGCTCTATCTGACTTGCTGTAGCTTCTAATGCACACTGTTCAAGAGAAGAGGTTCACAGTGTGCAGTGAAATTAGGCTAAGCTAATTCAGTACAGTAGAGAAGCCATTACAGCTGTGCAAGATTGAAGGGAAGGTTGGACATGCCTCAGCAAAGGGCTGCCTGAAGCTGACAGTGAATGCTGAGACTTGTAGTTCCACAGAAGAATAACCATTTGTCAGGGCCTAGTGGGAGAGAAAAGTGTAAAAAATGGTAAAGCGTAATGGCTGGAGAGCCAGAGCATGCATTGCCCCTCCGATGAGGGGACTAATTCACATTAGTATTAAGGAGTTTTGCCTTAGCGAAGCGGCATGCATGCTCCTCAGCTACGGTTTGTGATTTATCCTTTTGTAAAATCCAATTACACTGCAAGGGAACACAATGCAATCTATCAGCCGGGGCTCGGTGGGATAAACAAGCCACAGTCAATAGTGTTAGCAGCCATTATTAGAACAGGGCACCACATGACATTTCTCCGCGCCGAGCAGGAAAGCAGGAGTTATGGATTCTGCAATTTTCATATGAATATACATGGAAAATCATTATGATGGAACTATATCATCCTCAGACTACCAGATGATACTGTGGCTGGGAATGCCTTCTCCCTTTTGTATGTTTCCTCAAGCTAAAACACACTGAAGATCAAAGAGAATGTGCAAAACAACGACAGGCAGATTTATAAAAATTGACCTGTATTTGGAGCTTTTGCCTATAGCAACCAATTGTGTTTTGTTCTTCAAACTCTGGGAAAATGAAACAAAGAATTTAAAGCTGAACTCCAGCCTTCCCTTCAGTCTTGCACAGTTATACAGGCTCCTCTCCTGTACCGGTAATTCCTTACTCTGATTTCACTGCACACTGTGAGCTTCTAACAGTGTGCATTAGAAGCTGCAGCAAGTCAGATAGAGCCCACCTCATTTCACTGGTTGGATAACATCCAGCCTCATTTAGTTCTTTCCTCCCAAGCTTGATAGACCCTGGCCCGTCCCTTTTAATCTGTTCAATCATGGAGGCTCAGCATCATATGTGGACGTCACCTACAGTGGTCTGCATTCAAATACATCCTGAATAGGAACACCCACCCCTCCGGACTTGTGACGGAACTGTCCAGCACCCCGCTTAGGTGCTTCCATCAAGATATATCTTCCTCCAGTCTGGACATAGGAACCAAATATTATACTTGACATCCAAGACTAGCCGGCAATAGATTAGATGAAAAACTGGAACTGTTTATTGAAAACTCACACAGAATTTATAGTACACCACATCAGGTGAGCCTGATTACATTATCGTATGCAAAGGGAACTGTGTACTGGAATATAATTAACATAACTAAGGAACAATCGGCATATACTATATGCTAATCCACATCTAGCAACTAATAGCTGACAGTGATTTAATTAACCTGAAAGCTAATCAACATAACATACAGTATAACATCCCACAATAGTTTGCTAACAAGACAGAGTGCACACAATACTATTAGACAGACAGAAACAATAGGTGATCCAATTAACAATGGGAGAGACACAAACTTGTGTATTCTGTCCACTAGACAAGTCATCAGAAGACAAACAACGTCCCAGCAGTCTGATACAGTGGAAATAGTTTACTTTCATAGATCTCCTGAGGATTATGGTTGATAAATATTTATGTCCAAAATGAAGGAGCCTCTCCAACTCAGTCTGCAGGAGGGTCACCATATTCCCTCTGACCATTAGCCTGTACAATATACGTTATTGTATATATGTATTAATATTACACCTTTCCATCCACTCCAGAAGGGAAGCTTTATTGTCCTTATTCAGAGAAGTAATCCAAGCCTTGCTCCCAGCGTCCATTAAGTGGTGGTCCATCGTTAGAGAATGATCTGCTTTCTCCATGGGCCATAAACAGTAGGTAGGAGGCTTGCCCCAAGTCCTCTCCAAAAGTCCCTCTCCTGGTTGGGTCTGTCACACGACTTATCAAGGCATTTTCTTGTTTCCATAACTCCTCCCAAGAGCCAGTCCACTGCTTGCATCAGGACTGAGGGTTGTTGAGGTACCATTCAGATTTTATGTCTAGGTTCACATTTCGCGTTTTAAACACACATTTTTGCATGCAGTTTTCATGCATTTTGTGTTTTCTTTTCTCTTTAAACATACTGTATATGGCTGGTTGCTAAGGAGTGGGCCAGGAAGCCATCCACTGCGTCCTTATCAACTGATGAGTTGACAGGTGAATGTAAAAAAAAGAATTTCCATGGAAAAAAATTGTAAAAAAAACGGTATGGGGGCCCTTCGGTTCTGGTATGGATTTAGAGGGGAATCCCACACCAGAATAAAAAAAATGGCATGGGGTCCCCCCCAATCCATACCAGGCCCTTATTCATTCATGCAACTGAGCGGGTCAGGAAAGGGAGGGTATGAGTGAGCTTCCCCCTCCTGAACCATACCAGGCCACATGCCCTCAACATGGGGGTGGGTGCTTTGGGGCAGAAGGGGGCTCTGTCTTTTTAAAGGGGAAAAAAATGCAAAACGCATTAAAAAGTTTGCATTTTTTGTTGCAACTCTTTTCCATGCAAAATGCAATCTGCTGTGGGAAAAATGTCCCTGGCCCTTTTTAAAAAAACACAGCACTACAAAATGCCCAGATGTGAAGTACATCCGTAGGAAACAATGTTAAATGGACTGTAGTATGTTTCAGCAAAATGCAAAATGCATCAAAAAGTGCATAGGTGTGAACGTAGGGTAAAATTACATGCATTTCTGTGTGTCATGCATAGGGCAGCCCATTCACTGGGGTGTAAAAATGAGCGTGAAATGGGCAGTGAATCCTGTTCCATACACATACAGTGACACCAGAGCATTTTTTCTAGCCACTGATGCTGTGCCATCTTTGCTCCCATTGATCGCCAATGATGGAGCATTCTTGTTCTTCTGAACAATGGCCTAAGGCATTTCTTCTTCCACTGACTAATAACCGCCGACCTACCAACTAACGGGGGGGTTAGTTGTTTGCCCCCCCCCCCCAAAAGAAAAAAAATCGTTATGTATATAAAAGACACATGTCCACAGAATCTCTTTTTTCCTTTCAAAACCCACCATCATGGGCAAGACCAAAGAGCTGTCAAAGGATGTCAGGGACAAGATTATAGACCTGCACAAGGCTAGAATGGGCCACAAGACCATCAGCAAGAAGCTTGGGGAGAAGGAGACAACTGTTGGAGCGATTATTCGCAAATGGAAGAAATACAAAATAATCATCAATCGCCCTCAGTCTGGAGCTCCATGCAAGATTTCTCCTCATGGGGTGAGGATGATCATGAGAAAAGTAAGGGATCAGCCCAGAACTATACTGGGGGAGCTTGTGAATAATTGAAAAAGAGTTGGGACCGCAGTCTCTAAACAAATCAATGGTAGCACAATACATGGATTGACATCCTGCAGCACCCACAAGGTCCCTCTCCTCAAAAAGACACATGTACAGGCCTGTTGCCAGTTAACATCTAAATGATTCAAAGAAGGATTGGGAGAAAGTGCTGTGGTCAGATGAGACCAAAATTGAGCTCTTTGGCAGTAACTCAACTCACTGTGTTTAGAGGAAGAAAAATGCTGACTATGACCCTAAGAACACCATCCCTACAGTCAAGCACGGAGGTGGAAACATTATGCTTTGGAAATGTTTCTCTGCTAAAGGTACAGGCCGAATTTGCTGCATTGAGGGGCCAATGCACAGGGCCATGTATTGTAAAATCTTGTATGAGAACCTTCTTCCCTCATGGATAGGTCTTCCAGCATGACAATGACCCAAAAAATACAGCTAAGACAACAAAGGAGTGGCTCAAGAAGAAGCACATTATGGTCATTAAGTGGCCTAACCAGTCTCCAGACTTTAATCCTATAGAAAATGTATGGAGGGAGCTGAAACTGAGTTGCCAAGCAACAGCCAAGAAACCTTAAGGATTTAGACAAGATCTGTAAAGAAGAGTGGACCAAAAACCCTCCTGAGATGTGCAAACCAGGTCACCAACTACAAGAAATGTCTGACCTCTGTGCTTGCCAACAAGACTTTCTCAACCAAGTACTAAGTCATGTTTTGCTTGGGGATCAAATATTTATTTTACTCACTGAACTGCAACTCAATTTATAACATTTGTATCATGTGCTTTTTCTGGATTTTTGGTTGATATTTGGTCTCTATCATTTAAAATACACCGATGATAAAAATTGAAGACCCTTCATTTCTTTGTAAGTGGGCAAACTTACAAAATCTGTAGTGGATCAAACAATTATTTTCCCCACTGTATGTATATGTAGCACCACCCCCAAAGGAGCCGCCTGGTCATTTTGGGTTCTCTGTTCTGCGCTTCGACTCCAAGAACAACCTCAGCAACTCTGACAAACCTGGTTGAATCAAATCATTGCAAGCAAAAGTGCAAAGACACCAAAAGGAATAGTAGAGATGGTAAGATGATATTTACTAGAGATTATTAAGACAACAAAAATGATAAAAATGTATTCCCCAAATTGCAGGGTTTCACATTAAACAGAATTACAGCTATATGCAATGAAATGGCAATAACAGTAAACCTGGTGGTATGAGCCAACAGATCTTAAGGCTGGATTCACACTGATGCGGCCTTGGGTGACTGCAGGGGGTCCAGTGCATCTCTGTTCAGGTGCGAATCAGGTCTGAATTTTTGCCTGAATGTGCACCTGAAACTAAGCCAAAGACGCACAGGGTCCTTTTCCAATGTGGACTGTGGCCGCCCTGAAGCTGTGTGAACTGGCTCCATTGAGAGCCAGTCACACTCTCCTGTCATGCAAATTGAATGAGGAGGAAACACGCATCCAATTCACATCAGTGTGAACCCATCCTAAGAGAAAACCAATGACCCCAGGTACAAGGCTCCCTCTAAGCCCTGATGCCACAAGCAGAAAGAGACAACTAAGACAAAATGTAAAACCTGAGTGAGAGTTCCCCTTGTAGATAAACAGGTGCTATATACTGATTCCTTTCTGTCAAGGAGTCCTTGAAGTAAGGGTGTCAGGAATCTTCAGCTAGCTATGAAAGTGCCTGTAGATAACAAAATCTACAGGGCCCAAAGATGTTGCTGTGCAATGGCAACCAGCAAAGGTGGAATAAAATAAGCAAGGCATTTCTCAGGTCTTTGATGCAGAGAGGGTGAGGTAAAGGTGTCTGCATGCAGTGTCCCTGAATGTAATACTAAAGGTGGGCTTCTGCCCGCTCACCAATCCTGGAGATAGCAAAGATTGTGACAATAGGCAAGGCTCTTGAAGAATCTGCCATCAGATGAACGATGCCCCAACCTGATGACCCAGGGATTCAGAGATGCCTGCCCCAGGTAGCCACTCTGCCAATAAGAGGCTGTAGCTGAGGATCTGCCTCCAGGGATAGTGCTAACTCTCATAAAGGCTCTTCATGCCGTCCAGGCCGCAATGCCCGCTCACACCAACCAGAGGAGCCTAGATTCTCACTCCTGTAGCTGCAGGTCCCATGTCCCAAGAGAGCGAGCTCGTCCTTCACAATAGAAGGGCAGTCAGGTGTCAGATGGAGATACAGTGTTGAGGAAAAACACAAAGTAGGAGGTCTTCCTGAAGGCATGGGAGCAAAAGAGGACAGAGTGAGTAGCTCAGCACTGTTAGGATCTAACAAATGGGGGAGACTGCCACGTGTAGCCAGTCTCTCTTGAAGACAGCAGTGTGCTGAAGTCTTCATCCTTCCCTAGAGATCTCCTGAGAGTCAGCCAAGTGGGCTGTTGAAGAGTCTGTCAGGTGGACTGGTGTAGAGGCAGCTACAGTCAGGAGGGTTGGCAGGGCCTGAAGAGGTGGTACTGAGACCCAGGGGCGGCTGGTGAAATTTTAGGATGGGGGGGCGCCAGACCCCTCCCTTCCTTTTTGACCCCTCCCACTTCTCATAAACCCCACCCCTTATAGTTTCCACCATTTATGTCAGGAGTAGACAGCCCAGCATTAACAGATAGGGTATACAGCATCACAGATAGTGGTATATACAGCATCACCAGATAGGGGTATACAGAGTCACAATATAGCAGTATACAGTCACCATATAGCAGTACACTGAGTCCCAGGTAGCAGTATAGAGAGCCCCAGATAGCAGTATACAGAGCCCTAGATAGCAGTATACAGAGACACCATATATCACTATAAAGGGTCCCAGTTAGGGTAAACAGTCACCAGATAGGGTATACAGGGTCCCAGATAGAAGTATACAGGGTCCCAGGTAGCAGTTTACAGAGCCCCAGATAGCAGTATACAGGGTCCCAGGTAGCAGTATACAGGAGTCCCAGATAGGGTACACAAAGCCCCAGGTAGCAGTATATTGGGTGCCAGATAGCAGTATACAGGGGTCCCAGATAGCAGTATACAGGGGTTCCAGATAGCAGTATACAGGGTAACAGTATACAGAGCCCCAGGTAGCAGTATACAGGAGTCCCAGATAGCAGTATACAGGGGTCCCAGATAGCAGTATATAGGGGTCCCATATAGGGTATACAGAGCCCCAGGTAGCAGTGTACAGGGTGCCAGGTAGCAGTATACAGGGGTCCCAGATAGGGTATACAGAGCCCCAGGTAGCAGTATACAGAGCCCCAGGTAGCAGTATACAGGGTGCCAGGTAGCAGTATACAGGGGTCCCAGATAGGGTATACAGAGCCCCAGGTAGCAGTATACAGAGCCCCAGGTAGCAGTATATAGCGTGCCAGGTAGTAGTATACAAGGTGCCCGGTAGCAGTATACAGGGTTCCCAGATATGGTATACAGAGCCCCAGGTAGCAGTATACAGAGCCCCAGGTAGCAGTATATAGGGTGCCAGGTAGCAGTATACAGGGGTCCCAGATATGGTATACAGAGCCCCAGGTAGCAGTATACATAGCCCCAGGTAGCAGTATACAGGGTGCCAGGTAGCAGTATACAGGGTGCCAGGCAGCAGTATACAGGGTGCCAGATAGCAGTATACAGAGCCCCAGGTAGAGGCACCAGTCCCCCCCCAAGGTTGGGACAAGTCCTGCACTTACCCCATCTAATAGGCAGGCTCAGGCTGGCAGTGTTGCAGAGATCGCCTTGCTGGAGAGTGGGCTGACATTATGCAGAGGCATGCTGACACTCGGAAGTCCCTGGGAGTGCTGTGCCTGCATGAGTATTCACGCTGCCAGCAGGTCCACCATAGTCCCGCCCCCGCCAACAGTGACAGAGAATCATTGGCTCTGATGGCTCAGGGGGCAGCCAATCAGTCTATGTGTGTGCGCTTGTTCAGCGCACACACATAGACTTTAATGACCAATCGGCTCACTACTTGCTGTCAGCTGACAGCAAGGAGCCGAGGAAAAAAAAGAAAAGTCAATGTACCAGCGCCTCCTGCAAGGGGCCGGGCTGACTTTTTTTTTTTTCCTTAGCGGCGGGGAGGCGGCGCCCAAACGCCCCTTATGCACCAGCTGCCGCTGCTGAGACCAGTGACCACAAAGGAAGCAGATGGGAAAGCTACATGCCGTGTCATTCCATTTGTGTTTCTTTTAAGGGACTGTGAGTTCCTGCCTGTAATGGGCCATTTTTGAACTGACAAAGACTGTCTAGGAGTGTACCAGCAGAGGTTGAGCAAGAGGAAGGCTATACAGATGTATATAGGAAGTTGACCCTGAAAATTGCTGAAGTCAAGTGGGCATCCCATAACCTCCCATTCCTATCCTATTCTAACCCTCTAATAAATAACAAAAAAAAAAAACAAAGCCACAGACTGTTTTCTAACTCTGTGTGCCTGAGAAGATTTGGTGTGCCTGGCTGTGCAGGAGTGGGGGATCCCTTTAATCTGCAGCTCCTACGTGGGGTGTGCTACATTGAAATATGAGAAGAGAGGGGATTTCAAATCTGCCAACCACTGGACCAACTGCAAGGAGCACTGACAGCTCATAATGCCCGAAAGTAAGTACAGCGGGGACCAGGGCCTGGAGAGATTGATGGTGTTCACCCTTTTATTTTTTCTGTAAACGTGAACACTTGTTAGTGTGTACCTCGTCTTCTAAAAACAAATTAGGCACTTTAGCAGAAAGAATAGGATAGCATAGAACAGGGGTCTCCAAACATTTTAAACAAAGGGCCAGATTATTGTCCTTCAGACTCTTGAAGGGCCAGACTTCGGTCAGGGGAAGTGGAAATTTTCCTAGCATCAGTGGGAGTAAACATCTGGTATTAGGGGGAGGAATAGTGCCCCATTGTTGGTATCATAGGGAGGAATAGTGCCTCATTGGTGGCGTGAGTGAATGTAATGGTGCTCCATTGTCAGTGTCAGATGGCAGAATAGTGTCTTGAATCAGTGGGAGGGATAGTGCCAGTGGCGTATCATCCATGGGTGCAGGGTGTTCACTGAACACGGGCCCCGAGGGGTGGGGGGGGCCCACAGTGCTCTGACCAACACTGCACGTAAGGATGATCTGTCCCTGGTTGACAGCTGGAGATTATCGGTGCAGTGTGGGCTTGCACACGGGCCCACTAATTTCATGATACGCCCTTGGATAGTGCCCAAAGGGCCGGATAAAAGCAAGCAAAGGGCTAGTGCCCTTGGGCCCGCAGTTTGGAGACCACTGGCATTGATTAAGGAAGCATATGCCCACTGCACATGTGGAAGTTCTCTGTAATCTGACTGCAGCCAATAAAACAGGACTCACACTAAGGTAATATACTGTAGGTGGACTTTCTGTCTTTAGCTGCAGTATTTAAAAAGGAAGTAAACCCTGATGGGTTTTTCTTCCTTTCTTCTTCCCCGCAAAGTAAAGGCATAATGTGCTAGTATGCATCACATGTGACACTTGCCTGCAAACGAAGCCCACGCTGTCCCCACTGCAGGCCCTATCTATCTTCGCCCGTCTTCCTTTCCGGGGCCGCAGACTCCGGCTGTGTGACTGGCTGGAGCCGCGTGACATCATGACACTGACTCCTGAAGAAACGGCATGGGCGGCCGTTTCTTCACAGCGCATGTGCCGATGACATCATTGGTGCAGTATACAATAAATATTTCCTAAACGGTGCACGTTTAAGAGATATTTACAGTACCTATAGGTAAGCCTTATTCTAGGCTTACCTACAGGTACAAATGATCCAGGGAGGTTTACAACCTCTTTAATAACTAGCATTAGCCGTGCATAGACTAATTTTACTTGTTGCCAGTGATTGCACTTATTTTGCATTTATTTTTAACATCTTGTCTGCATGACACCTTTAATTTATTTATAGATTCTCCTTTTGTCATAAAAATATTACAAGCTCTGCCATTAATTGCAAGGACATAATCTCCTTTGATTTTGAGCTATACGTCTCACTGAGAGGACTTGTCAGCTGTGCGGAACAAATTTCCAGCTAAATCTCTGCAAGCGGAATAGTCCTCAAAAAAAGCAAATCTGTATTATCTAAGTGGTGACAAAACAAGGATGGAGCACAATTCTATTAAAGTTCCCTTAGAATTTGCTGACATCTGCTGAACTGAGGCCAATAACAATCCCCAGGCAGTGATTTATAAATAGCATACTTTTCTATAAAAGACAGAAAATAAAGCATGGTACATACATTCTATTTTCTTATGAATCATATAGTATGACCATGAAGAGGCAAATTAAAAAGGAATTAAATAAAAAAATAAAAAATGTGCTATTTTTTGGTAGAATAGGCGTGAGTCCAGCAATTAATCTTTTTTGTGCATACTGCATGTGGTGTATACACAGTGCAGTATACTTTCCCAACCCATTCCTGGCACATGTGAGATGGGGAAAACAAAGACAGGTACCATGATCATGTAAATCCTGCATCATCAGTATATACCCAAACCCATGGCTCCGCTCCAGACTTCCTCCTCCAGACAACAGTGGCGCTTGCTACCACAGCCAGTCTGCACTCTCAATTAAAAGTAAAAAATATAAGGCGCTATCCAAAGTTTGGCTCTTATTGCATTAATTTGTAAAAAAAAAACGCATATATTGATGTCACCCCCAACCAAGCTTTCCTTGACGCGTTTCACTACAGTCATGGAATGCCTCAAGGAAGGTTGGTTCCGGATGGAGATGTCAATGTATGTTTTTGACAAATTAAACACAGAAATAAGAGCTAAACTTTGGAGAGTGGCGTGTATTTTTAAGCATCATCAGTGGCCACCTAGTGGAAGATGCCAGAACCAGAAGGGATGAAGAAGACAGAGGTGGGCACAGAGTGAGGGACAGCGCTGAACTGCCATCACCGGAAGCGGAAAAACACACAGGTAAGTTTGCCATAATTGGTAAGTATGCTGTGCTTTCTTCAAATCACAGCTGTTCTAGACCTGTTCTTATGTTAATGAAATGGGCTCTCTTTACAAAAATGTAATATATTGCAGCTTACTAATCCTTAATCTTATTCCTACTAATCCTCTTTTTTTTAGGCTTATCCTCCTTTATATTCTCCCAGTGATCCTGCATATAACACACCTCCTGTCTCTGGGTAGCTACGCTCTCTCTTCCGATGTATCTACGGAGGGTGTCATGGACCTCAAACATGTCTTCCTTTTTTCATCATCATTATATGGGGGTGGGGGGATTATTAGTTTATATAAGAAAGATAAGACTGTGCTCTCAGTTCATCTCACAAGAAGTGGTGCTACATTGTGTTACGTTTGATAGAAATATGATTTTTTTTCCTAAGACTTGCCTGAAACAGACATCACCCCAGAAGACGTCCTATTGGTAACGAAACGCGTTGGATTCGTGGTCCTCCTGGACACTGCTATACACCTACATGGATGATGAGCTCATATTTACAATTTTAATGTAAGTTTTTATACCGCTTTTTAAATAAATATATCAAGGATTTTATGCTATGGTGAGACCTTTGTATTCTTGCATGGGTGGATGAGAGGCCCCTACACTGTGATTCCTGGGTAACTCTGGGACCAGAGCAACGCTAAGAACATCCTACATGGGGACGTGGGTCCACACAATCCCTTGTTAGGTTCATGCTGGTCACTACCGATTTCTGGTAAGTGTTCAATTTTTCTGGTGGTGGATGACGTCTAACTCACCCGTCTGCGGCTAGTGGTCACTTATGTGAAACATCACATTCATATGCCAGGATTACCAATTGGGGACTTCTCACCTACCTTATTCTTCTTATATCTAAATATAATTGACTGTCTAATTTGGGAAGAATTACCGGACAGTTTTTGTGTATTACTATGAAGTGGTTTGGTTTACTTTGATGTGATTGACTACTTTTTGCCTATTGGCAGGTTTAGTCTACACTGAGTTTACCTACCAAAACTATTATATTTAGTTCAGTTTGCCTCCCTCCTAGGTCTGTGCATCTAAATAAGTGCTGCACTCTTAATATCTATCCTATGAAACTGACATCAAGTTTTTTGAAAGCAATGCTTTTCAAAAAAATGCCTTGGTAACAATTACACAGGCTGTCCTTAAATAATGGGAACTTCAACAGCATTGTTGCATTTCAGTTGGATCAATCTATTGTTTTGTAACCGTGATGGACCATAGTTTCTGGTCAATAATAGCTTGACAACCTAACATATAAAAGGTTGTTAGGTATAAGCTGGACAGGACTCCATAATGCCTTAACACCAAGCTAAAAGGTCTGTACCAGTCAGAAGAAGCTATACCTGAAGATGCTTTTGCCTGATCTCCAGCAACTGCTTGTAGATTAAGCCTGGGTCCTCTTTGCTACATAGATCATGAACCCACTCTAACCTGAGTTAAGTACGTTTTAAGCGTATTTCTACTGTTTACAGACCATAGGCTGCTTATTTGCAAGGGATTAGGTAGCACCCTTCTTGTTATAGGTACCCGTACATTGTATTGTATTTCTAATAGTGTAATAGTTTTGTATGCACAGCATTTTTTTTTAGTAAAATTGCAGTTATACACTGCAGAGGTCTGAGCTTCCTTGCTTATACCGCAAAGTAACATTACTAGATAGACGCTAGCAAACCATACATTTTTACATTTTTATTAGAGGGTTAAACTTGGATGGGTAATGGATGATTATGGGATGCCCAAAGATGAACAGTTTTCTGCACGGGACCTATATATACACTCAATATATACACTCTCCTTCTTCCTCCAGCACAACTCTTGCTTCTCAAATGCCTCCTTGTTCGTCTATCCTGCACAACACTTGCTTCCAGCCTAGCTAGCACATGGTGAGGCCTGCTCCGGCGTTGACCAGGCTACAGTAACTGCCCTGAGAGTGGGGTAGATCTATGTTGGCTGTTTCTTTGTTCTTTCCAGGGTCATTTAAAGCGGAGTTCTACCCAAAAGTGGACGCTTCAATTAACTGCTCTCTCTTCCCCTCCGGAGCCCCATTTGGCACCTTTCGGGGAGGAGGGGGGAGTGGATACCTGTCAAACATAGGTACCCGATCCCATCTCCGTGTAAGGGCGCCACGGCGGCCTACGTCATTTACGGCCTCTAGATTTTGTTGAAGCAATGATGAATAATGAGACGAATCTTGTGAAGAGCTTGTTTATTCAGCCAGCAGAGAGCCACATGTAAAACTGATTTCTTCTAGTTTCACTTCTTAACTTTCTACTTCTTGTTCCCACCCCCAGGTTCTAACACTGCTATGCAAATACAATACATACATATTCTACATCTTTCCCATTTTAAAGAAAGGATATACATCTATAAATGAAGTGTAATATAGTACCAACAAGGAGTGCAGCATTGCAAGGAACAATACCAAACTACAATATAAAACGAAAGATGCTGAGTAAAAGTCAGTGTGTAATAAAGTCTTGGAACTTTGGATTGGGTTTACAAACTCTTCTAGATTGAGCAACAACTTGTGGGGCTTGTGAGTCTGAAACCTCTAGCCTGTTGCCGTCATCATTTTGTTGTGGTTGTGTGTTCGCTGGTGGAAGTGCCTATTGGCACAGCAGCAGGCGGCTGTGCTTGGGGTCCAGAAGTGATCATAGGCACATGGGCAGCGGCAGTACACTATGATTCAGGTACCTGGAGGAGGTGACGGCGGTTCCTTACATAGGTTCTAACATCAGAATGGACAATATAGCTGTTTGGTTGGCAGGGTTTCCATGAACCATACCCAGTTTGTCAAACCCACGGGTTGTCTCCATCCTTGCCTCTTGCTCAGGCTCCAGAGGAGAAAGGCGTCTGGCCGATTTGTCATTGCTTATCTTTCCTTTTTGTATGTGTGTGAATAAAGCAGCCTGAACATCAGTCTCAACTCTTGGCAGGAGCTGGGTTGGGGCCATGGGAATTAGAGTCCTGGATCATCGTGATAATAAACATTGTGCTGGAGAAGGCATGGCATCCCTAGGTGTGTTGCGGAGGTTGAGCAGGGCTGCATAAATGTTAGAACATCACGTGCACATTTTTCTAGGAGATGCTTGGCTGATCTTACACTATGTTCTGCAAGACCATTGGATCTAGGGTAATTGGGACTGCTAGTGGCATGCTGAAAGTCCCATTGGTGAGCAAAGTTCTTGAATTCCCTACTTGAAAATTATGTTACATTGTCAGTCATCAACTGATAGGGAATTCCATGCATGGAGAATATCCGCTTTAATGTCCTGATCACTGTGTTACTGGAAATGTTTGGGAGGACATCAAATTCCCACCAGTCAAAGTACGACTACCAAGACTAGGTAATCCTTGTTTGACCACTCAAATTTGTCAACTGCTGTGATAGACCATGATCTGTCAGGTATTTTGTGAAGAGTTAAAGGTTCTCTCATCTGGTGCTGTCGTAGAGCATTGCATAGGGCACATCTGGAAACTTCTCTTTCAATGTCAGTGTATATAGTAGGCCAGAACATGGTTTCATGTGCCTTTTGCTTAGTGGTATGAAAGCCAGGATGACCTTGATGGAGCTGTGTCAAGTAGTATTTCTAAAGAGAGTGAGGAATTACATATCTCTGACCACGCAGGATTATTCCATCATCCACTGTCAATTCATCCCTCATAGAGTATAATGGTCGGCTATCATGTGGGATTTCCTTAAAGAAGCCAGGCCACCCATTGAGAAAAATGCCCATGAGGCGCTTACAGGTGGCATCTGCCTGTGTTTCTTACTTTAGTTCCTAAATCCTTCTGGATGACAACACCCCATCCAGAGCCAACACATAATAATCCTCAATAGCTCCAAAGTTATCAGAACTGGGGAGGTGTGCACGTGAAAGAGCATCCGCAACAAACAGTTCACGGCCTCGTTTATAGATTACATTCAGATGGTAGCGTTGAAGCTTTAGCATCATTCGGTGGATGCGCATAGATGCTGTGTGCAGGTGTTTTCTCAGTATGGTTATGAGTGGCTGATGATCCACCTCCACAGTCACAGGGCAGCCATACTGTAGATATAATCATGGAATTTTACACAGGCAAATACTAGTCCTAATAATCCCTTTTCAATTTGGGCATAACGTGCTTCAGTCTCAGTGAGGGCTCTTGATACAAAAGCCACAGGCCTCCCATCGTAAAGACAAACTGCGCCAAGACCGTGCTGGGAAGTATCAGCAGACAATACCACCGGCTTATGCACATCAAAATACTGTAGGACAGGTGGACAGCAACAGCATGTTGCTCAGTCCAACACCAGTCGGCATCTTGGCGCAGAAGCTGACGGAGTGGAGACGTTATCTCACTGTAGTGATGAATGTATTTCGAGAGATAATTGGTCATGCTAAGAAACCTTTGCAATCCATGTTTGTCCTCTGGAGCAGGCATTTGATGGATGGCTTTGGTTTTTTCTGGGTCAGGCTTGACACCTTTACTCTTAAGAAGGTGCCCAACATATAGCACCTCGGCGACCCTGAAGCGACATTTGGTAGGGTTGAGCTGCATATTGATGGCTCTGATGCGGTCTAGTATGCATTTAAGTAATTTGTCATGTTCCTCAGTGGAGGATCCCCAAATCAGGATACCATCCACGACTATTTCACATGGCTGTCCAGCAAAGATGCATATGCAGACAGTGCCATCTTTCTTGACTACTGCTGCAATAGCAAACACCCAGAGCCTCCTGCTCTGGTGCAATGATGCCCGGGCTAGTCATCCTTTCCAGCTCTTGCAAGACTTTGTCTTTTATAGCCAGTGGGATCCTTCGAGGGGCACACACAGTAGGCTTTACTGTTTCATCTAAGCACATGTGATACATGACTGGAAGCTTACCAACAGTGTCAGTTCAAAATAAATAAGTGGTCATCTCGGGAGCCTGTTTTTGTACTGCATGTACTTCTGGGTTGAGTTGGATTAGATTTAAGTGCATGCTGTCTGGTAAGCATAGCAGGCTCTGAATATTTCTATCCACAATGTGGAATAGCAGCTTGTCCCTTGATAGATCCAAGGTAGAAGTGCCCAGTGTCTGAATTGTATGAATGGCATACGCTATAAGGTTTACTTTATTTGACTGATCTATTTCAGCTTTGGGGTCAATGCTGTGCAATGTAGATAAGGACATGACATTGCATTTGGCACCAGTGTAAATTTTCAGCTTGACATGTTTGTTGCATGCTGTTGAGAGGTTGGTGAATACTCCTCCCTTATTTGCTATCAGGTCCACACTTTCACAATGAAAATTATTTAGGTGATCATCACTTTCCACTTCATTAGTTCTGTGCACATTTTGTTGTTTAGTGTCACTAGATGTTGTCATCCACGCACCTCTATTTTGAGGCTTGGACCTACAACATTTTGCAAAATGATTCCAGTTTTTGCATGAGTTACACCTTTTGGTAAAAGCCGGAGCCCTTGTTGCGTTCAGTAGCGTGTTCACTACCACAGTTGCTGCATTGCCTTTTGTCCTGTTGCACCACAAACACTTCTGCCTCTCTTTTTAGTTCCTTAATGGCCCTTTCAAAATGTTCAAACAACATACATAATCTGATGGCTAATTCCAGTGTCAAATCTTTCTTCCTTAACAACTGAGCACGAACTGCATTATTGTAGATCCCACGTACAATCTTGTCACGTATTAGTTCATCTGTTAGTCTACCAGAATCACATTTTCACATTTTTTTAACCAGCAGTCTCAGTGTGGCTGCATAGGATTGTATTCCTATATCAGGCTTTTGAGCCATCATGTTAAATGCATGTTTGTCTATTATCACATTACATTGTGGTAAGCATATCTCATCAAATTTCTTGATTAAGACATCAAGGTCCTTCTCTGTTCTCATTATCTTGAAAATTAAATGACTCATATATATCTAGTGCATCTGAATCAGCGAAATTGAGAAGAGTGTAAGCTTGTACCTTTTTTGACTTGTCTGAGAGTCCTGCTTTGCTGTACACATCCCATTCTCGTTTGAATGTCAGCCAGTTGTTAGCAATGCCATTATTAAATATTAGGAGTTGCATGCCATGTAGATTTTGAGCCATGATGTTTCAGCGATTCCACTTCTGTCACCATGTAGATTTTGTTGAAGCAATGATGTGAGACAAATCTTGTGAAGAGCTTGTTTATTCAGCAGAGAGCCACATGTAAAAATTATTTCTTCTAGTTTCACTTTAAACTTCCTACTTCCTGCTCCCACCCCCAGGTTCTAACACAGCTATGCAAATACAATACATACATATTCTACACGACGGCCTTCCCCCCCCCCCCCCCCCGCTGCCTTCTGGGACACACACACAGCTCCCAGAACCATTCAGAAAGCACAGCGTAACTTGCACACACAGTAGGAAACAGGCTGTGTGTTCACTTCCTGTTTCCCTTAGTAAGGATGGACGGGTCGGCTTCGGGTGCCGACATTGCGGGCTCCCTGGACAGATAAGTGTTCTTATATTAAAAGTCAGCAGCTACAGTATTTGTAGCTGCTGACTTTAATTTTTTTTTAATACAGGCTGGAAGTCCGTTTTAATGAACTTATAAATCAGTATTAGACGTTTGGATTGTTTGTCTCTCTTTCTAATAAAATTGTATATTCTGTGTCCAATTACTGGGTGCTGGATTGCTTATTGAAGCACCCAAGGCAAATATCAGATAACTTGTGAACGTGGTGCCCGCACAGGAGTGTGGGGAAAATCTATCTCCATTTCGTTTGTGGTTAAATGTTACATGACACACAGCTGCTAGGGAAGTCTGGGTTAGGATAATTCAGTGTGCTCTACTGTGCCATGCCAGTCTGCGATCTGAAGGGGTTATGGAGGTCTAAGGGTGGAAGAAGGGCTGAACTGGGGTGAGATTGATAACGCTAATCTGAGATCAATGCACGCACCTGTCACTAATGCTGGCGCCTAGCGGGCTATTTAAACAGGCTTCTGTATGGACTCATTGCTGTTTGGTCTGCAGCTTCTGTGTGTGTTCTAGAATCCTGTGTTGACCTCTGATCCAGATCCAGCATACTTCTGACTCGCATTTGTCTGCTACATATCCTAACCTCACCTTGTCTTGGATTCTGCTTCTGAATACTAAGATGGGGGCTGATATGGGTCCGAATCTCAAGGATAGTTGATCTATTTGTCACTATTTGGGGCAGAGTAACAAAATATCTTGCTAAAATAGTCCCCACCTACTACAGTGCTCTTTAACGCGGCTCCATCTTATCCAGCTGTCCCAAGCACTCCCCATTAGGTGACAATACCCCCCACAAAACCCCCAGGAAATAGCACACCACACCAAGTGTCTGCCTCTAGTGCAGGGAAGGACTGGCCTACCAGGATAGCGGGAAATTTTCTGGTAGGCCGGTAGGCCTGCAGTCCGCCTGCCCTGGGGCTGATTTGAGCTGTGGCTGATGCCACGCCCATGAAAAATATGGCTGCAGGCTGACGTGTCAACTGCGCATGCGCCGTTCCGAAGCTAGCCGGGCTCGGTAAAGCCCCTACATGCTTGGCCAATTTCAGGCAGGCGGGAGCATGCACATTGATGTAATGGCGCTGGCAGGCACCATTTTTAAATGTAAGACAAGACACTAGTCTTGGTCTCGGCGGTGGTGCACGCTCTCTCCACATCACGGCCGGGTAAGACAGGACCCCTCTGCAACCTCTGACCACCTCCTGTTACTCTCCTGTACCATGCCTGCACAGCCTATGACCACCTCCTGTTACTCTCCTGTACCATGTCTGCACAGCCTATGACCACCTCCTATATCAGTGGTTCTCAACTCCTGTCCTCAGGACCCACTAACAAGCAAGATTTTAAAGTGATAGTAAAGTCTCATTTTTTATTAAATAGCAAACATGTCATACTTACCTCCTCTGTGCAGTTGGTTTTGCACAGAACAGCCCAGATCCTCCTCTTCTTGGGTCCCTCTTCCCGCCCCGGTCCCGCCCCCTCTCTGCCCTGATTGGCTAACTGACTTTGAGTGACAGCCGCGGGAGCCAATGATGCCATTGCTGTGTCTCAGCCAATCAGGTGGAGAGTTCTGGACAGCTAAGACACTTGTGGGCATCTCTGGAGAGAGATGGGGCTCAGGTAAGTAATTAGGGGGGCTGGGGGGAGCTGCTACAAACAGAAGGTTTTTTAACTTAATGCATAGAATGCATTAAGTTAAAAAAAACTACTGCCTTTACAACTCCTTTAGTATTAACTTGGGGAGATGCAGACTAGAATACTGCAATCACCGAGCAGCAAATTATATCTCCTGTGATGTATTTCAGGTGTCTTGCAAACCTGACCTGCTAGTGTGTCCTGAGGAAAGGTGTTGAGAATTACTGTCATATACCATGTCCACATAGCCTCTGACATCTCCTGTACCATGTTTGCACAGCCCATGACCACTTCCCATACCATGTCTGCACAGCCTATAACCACCTTCTGTACCATGTGTGCATAGCCTATGATCACCTCCTGTACCATGTCTGCACAGCCTATGACCACCTCCTATACCATGTCTGCACAGCCTATGACTACCTCCTGTACCATGTCCGCACAGCCCATGACCACCTCCTATACCATGTCCACACAGCCTATGACCACCTCCTGTACCATGTCCGCACAGCCTATGACCACCTCCTGTACCATGTCCGCACAGCCTATGACCACCTCCTGTACCATGTCCGCACAGCCTATGACCACCTTCTATACCATGTCGGCACAGCCTATGACCACCTCCTGTACCATGTCTGCACAGCCTATGACCACCTCCTGTACCATGTCCGCACAGCCTATGACCACCTTCTGTACCCTGTCCGCACAGCCTATGACCACTTCCTGTACCATGTCTGCACAGCCTATAACCACCTTCTGTATTATGACTGCATAGCCTATGATCACCTCTGGTACCATGTCTGCACAGCCTATGACCACCTTCTATACCATGTCTGCACAGCCTATGACCACCTCCGGTACCATGTCTGCACAGCCTATGACCACCTTCTATACCATGTCTGCACAGCCTATGGCCACCTCCTGTACCATGTCTGCACAGCCTATGACCACCTACTATACCATGTCAGCACAGCCTATGACCACCTCCTGTACCATGTCCACACAGCCTATGACCACCTCTTGTACCATGTCCCACCAGTATCCGACACACCTGTACCATG
>BLSH010333605.1:46738-68575 GCA_018402905.1 Glandirana rugosa | reverse complement strand
CTCGTCCATTCATCTCAACTCGCTTGAAGACCTTCAGGCCCAAGACGACCAAGCCGGATGATTTTAGAACAGTGATATGGCTTCTACCGTTAATTAATACTTTTCAGACACAGTTTGAAGATGGTCCCCATCCACCTCCATTTTTGATTTTTTTATGAAATTATTTTTTTAAAAATGCTTTTAGTTATTTCCCTGTCCCCATTTCTTTGTAGGGCACTTGTCCCACCCTTAGCCCCATTTCCTTCCTTTTGCAGACCTCTAGGACTTTCCAGGACTTTTTTACAGCCATTTTTGTGCCTAAAAGTTCGGGTCCCCATTGATTTCAATGGGGTTCGGGGTCCGGAACAAAGTTCGGGTTCTGTCCGGACCCGAACCCGGACTTTGTCCCGAAGTTTGGCCGAACCAGCAGAACCCGGACTTCCAGAAGTTCGCTCAACTCTACTTACCTGCTCTGTGCAAAACCATTCTCCTCTTCCCCCCCTTCTTCCTGCTGAGTGCTCCCATAACAAGCAGCTTGCTATGGGGGTCCCGAGCCACGGTTCTGTGTGTTCATTCACCAGCCCCTGCTCTATCCTCATTGGCTCAGTGGCTGTGATTGACAGAAGAGGGGGCCGATGGCTCCCACTGCTGTCTCAGCCAATGAGGAGGAAGAGACCCAAGAGAGCTGCTGCTCTTGTGCACATCACTGGATCAAGGCGAAGCTCAGTATTGGGGTGGACTGCACACAGAATGTTTTTTACCTTCATGCATAGAATTCATGAAGGTAAAAAAAAACAACCACTTTAGCCACTTCAGCTTCAAAAGGTTTACCTCCCTTCATGACCAGGCCATTTTTTGTGATATGGCACTGCATGACTTTAACTGACAATTGCGCGGTCATGCGAGGCTGTACCCAAATAAAATTGATGTCCTTTTTTTCCCACAAATAGAGCTTTCTTTTGGTGGTATTTGATTACCTCTGTGGTTTTTATTTTTTGCGCTATAAACAAAAAAATAGTGACAATTTTGAAAAAGAAAAAACAATATTTTTTTACTTTTTGCTATATATCCAATAAAAAAAGTGAAAAAAATCAAATGTCTTCATTAATTTAGGTCAATTTGTATTCTGCTACATAGTTTTGGTAAAAAAAAATTCCAAAAAGCGTATATTGATTGGTTTGCGCAAAAGTTATAGCATCTACAAACTATGGGATAGATTTCTGGACTTTGCATTGTTTTTACTAGTAATGGCGGCAATCAGCGATTTTTAGCTGGACTGTAACAGCGGGAGTGACATTTTTGGGACCAGTGACATGAATAGAGAGATCAGTGCTAAAAAAATGCACTGTCACTGTATAAATGGCACTGGCAGGGAAGGGGGCTCCTAGGGAATGCTTTCTAACTGTTTGGGGGATGGACTGACTGGAGGAAGAGACTGATTAGCAGGAACACAAGATCTCTCTCTTCCTTTGTGACAGAGCGGCGGTCTGCCTCTCCTACGAATGATCGGCAGTCCTGCCGACTGGCGCGCGTGCGCCCCAGAGCCGATCCGAGGAATCACCTGCAGGTACATGATTTTGCGCCTAAGGTCCACCCTGCCACATTATATGTATCCAGGGCGGTCCTTAAGTGGTTACTAATATTCCCCTGAAGCTTTTTTTCACTGAAATCAATAGAAATGCATCAAAATGCGTGCGTTTTTAAAGTGCATTGCAATGCACTTTGTATTACATGTCAGTGTGCGTCCTAATGCATATTAACACATGCTGACACACATTGTGATGTACATTGCGATGTATTGGTGTTCTTTAACATGCATCTTAAAGCATGTGTTGATGCATTTTTATTGATTTCAATGAAAAAGCAAAAATGAAAAAGGCGTGAATCCGGCTTGAATGTGATGACAAATAGAATTGATCTGGACAAAAACTTTAAATACATTTCTACCAGGACCTTAAAGGGGAACTTCAGAGCTGGAGGGGGGCATCTGTGTGTCTGTGTAAATCCAGGATGTGAACAGGCAGCTGCTTCAGCTGCCCACAGTTAAAATGGCTGCAGCCAGACTTAGTGGAGGGAGATTTCTGCAGCATATTTGGCAAATACAGAATCACAGTAGATAGAAAATAATATGCAAAGTGGTTGGAGGGAAGCTTCAGAATGGCAAAGATGTTTTTATTACAAATTATGTGAGCAGACTGCAGTTCCTCTTTAACCACTTGCCGACCGGCCGCCGTGGCTTGACAGCAGCAAAGTGGTTAGTTATCGCGAAACGCCATCACCTGATGGCAGCCACAATAACAAGTATCTTGACGCGCCACCGGAGGCGCGCTCACTGTGTTCCGGGGGGGCCAGGGAGTGGGTAGGGCGTACTTGATCTCTGCCGGCTACCCGAGATGACTCCCCCGCAGTGAGAGAACGGAGGTCCATGTATGTAAACACAGATCTGTGTTCTGACAGAACTTTCTGACAGAAACCTCCCCCTGCCCCTGCTAGCCCAGCCCCCAATCAGTTAGAACACACTGGGGGAACACAGTTAACCCTTAGAGCGCCCCCTCCAGGTTAACCCCTTCACTGCCAATGGCATTTACACAGTAATAAGTGCATTTTCATAACACTGATCGCTGTATAAATGCCAATGGTCCCAAAAAAGTGTCAAAATGGTCCGACATGTCCACCGCAATATCCCAGTAACACTAAAAATTGCAGATCACTGCCATTACTAGTAAAATATATTCTAAAAAAAATTGTCAGCTAAAGCGAAGCAGTGCCGAATCGCAACAAGTGCTCTGGTCCTAAACTGGGAAATCCTTCCGGGGCTGAAGTGGTTAATACAAATCCTGTATATTACAGGACGGTCTGCAGGATGTTCCAGATAACTCATTTAACTCATTATTTAGGATTGTAACCCGTATAAAAGAATCCAGTGCTCAGGGGTGTAACAATAGAGGTTGCAGGGGTTGCAATTGCAACCGGGCCCTGTGCTCCAGGGGGCCCATGTGCCTCCCTTGTACACTTGGATAGGAGGGATGGCGGGGCGGCATCTAGAGGAACCAATTTCCTCCATTTTCCTCCTAATGCAGGAGATTGGTTCCCCTATATGCTGCCCCCGCCACCCCTCCTATCCAGTTTACTTGTCTTCAGCTGTTCCCAGGGTCCCCGTGTGCTTTCCTGGACCCCCCCCCCCCCACAGAGCTGCTGTCTTCCCCCCCCTCCCCTCTCCTGCCAGCTGCTGTAGAAGATGTGTCATGATGGAGAGATGAGAATGGGTCTGTAAATTTTTCATTTACCGGCTCTTTCCCTTTCCGAATGGACAGAGTCAGTGATTGGTACCAATTGGTTCATTAACAACTGAAGCATAGTAAACTGTTTGTACTATACTTACATTTCTGAATGAATGGGAGGCTCGGTGCACAGCGATTCCTGTCCATTCATTCTGTGCAGCTGAGGCTACACAGATGGAAATTGAGAGCTGATGGTTGTTTAGACCCCTGATATCTCATGAAATCCCCCCAACAGAGCTCCTAAAATAAATTGTAAAACATTATAAAAATAAAATTGTAAAAGAAAGAAAATTAAATGGTAAAAAAATAATACAATAAAATAAAAATTAAAAACGACTGACACCAGTGAGGAAATTCAGGATTGCAAAGGTTGCAATTGGGACCGGGCCCTGGCATTTCACCACCATGGGGAGGCCTGAAGATGGCAGTAAGGGGGCCCGCTGCATAACTTGTGAAAGGGTGCCCCTGCAGGACCGTAATAGACCCGCGATAGGAGTAAAGGGCCCCAGGATCAGCGGGAAGGGCCCTGGCCTTAATAATTTCTTGCACCGGGGCCCTGAAGGTTCTAGTTACTCCTCTGCCAGTGCTCCTCACCCCCACTTTCTATTTTGAAATTTTAAATGCTGCCTGTGCCTCCATAAGGTTTAAATTCTCTCCCTATTGTGTTTGTTGCCTGTCACCTGGACAGGAAGTACAGGCAAATCTCCCTCATAGGGACACAGCTGGCCAATAAAATCCTGACAGAGGCCCTAAACATTCTCCCTACTAGAAAATGTATTTCAGTTCTGCCTGCGTCTTAGTCAAAACAGTCAAAACGGTCAAACATTCCCATAGACACACTCCTAAACCTGGTGGACAGCCTTCCCAGAAGAGTTATTATTAGTATTGAACCTTACGGACTAAGACTGGGATGCCATTAAAGTTCATGTGCGTGTAAAGGCAGGCATCCCAAAACTTTTGGTAATATTTAGTTTGGGTACAAGTCGCATGCCCGCACAATTGTCAGTTAAAGTGCGCTGGTGATGTAGCTGGGAGCAGAGTTGTGGATGGCTTTGTAGCTCATTGTTAGTATTTTGAATTCATTTGTTGGGCGAGTGGCAGCCAACGGAGGGATTGGCAGAGAGGGGTAGCAGACGCTGAACAGTTTGTAAGGTGGATGAGTCTGGCTGTGGCATTCATGATGGACTGGAGGGGGGATAGTCTATTTAAAGGTAGGCCAGTGAGGAGGGAGTTGCAGTAGTCGAGGTGAGAGATAACCAGGGAGTGAATTAGGAGCTTTATGGTTTCATTGGTTAGGAAATGACGTATTTTAGAGATGTTGCGGAGGTTGAGGCGGCAAGCCTTAGAAACAGGGCCATCTTTAAGGCAGGTCAAAAGGGCCCTGTCATTGTTGTGGGGCCCAAAGCAGCTGCCTCATACTTGCCAACTATCCTAGTTTAAATTCCCTTGTCCCTTGAAGTTTTAGACCTGTGCTGTGTCCCGATATCTAAGTGCTGCTACTAAAGCTGCCCAACTCTGCCCTATTGTTGTGTACAGATGACTCACCTGCAGACCCTATGTTTACATGTAAATAATGAGCATTGTATGTAAATAGCGGCAGCATTCATATGTAAATAGTGGCGGCCAGCTGCACTGATATGTAAACAAAGTTGGCATTCATATGTATATCATGCCCTATCATGAGGAGATGATATGCTGTAACCTCTAGCAACCAATCTGTGGGCAGTAATGATGTGCAGTAACCTCTAGCAACCAATCAGTGAGCAGTATTGATGTACAGTAATCTCTAACAACCAAACAAGCAGAAAGCATGTGCATGAAAGCAACTAATCAGTGAGCTGTAATGTGTGCTGTAACCTCTAGCAACCAGTCAGTAAGTGGTAATGATATGCTGTAACCTCTGGCAACCAATCAAAATCACTGCTGATCTGATTTGGTAAACTGATTTTGAGTCTAGCTGCTATTTATTGTATGTCTCAGAGCAGGTGGTGAGTGAAATTACATGAGGGGGGCCCAGGAAAATATTTGCCCAGGGTCTAATCAATATTAAAGATGGCCCTGCTTAGAAAGTGATTGGATGTGGGGCCAAAAGGAGAGATCAGAATCCAGGATAACACCAAGCACCCTGGCATGTGGGGTTGGATGGATGGTTGTGCCATTGCTCTTGACAGAGAAGTCAGGGGAAACGGCACGTGGGGGAGGAAATATTCTGAGTTTGGTTTTAGACAAGTTGAGTTATACCTTCCCTGAAAATATACATTATTTGCCTTCAAAACATTTTCAACTGAGTTTATCATTACACTATGTTCTAATCCTAAAAATGAAGTCCTGAACAACATGTACATCATATTTTCGTAGGAGTTTCATGAAAGCTGTTTGCTTGACTCCTGTCCTTATGAAATAAAATGCTTAAAAAGTTAAGTGAATAAATTCTTAATAAAGTGTCTGGCTTTCCTACTTTGTTAGAACAGAATTTCGCAATGGAGCACAACTCTTTGGCACCGAGGAAGCAATGTCCCATCCGGTTCTTGGCCTGCAGCTTCTGGGAGATAAAAATGAATTTACAAGGTCATAAAAGTGATACTAGGATTTTAACCGGGCTTTCCCACTTCAAAGACAGTGACATTCCCAATCTATGTCTATTTCACATTAAAGGAAGCGGTCTTTCACGCAGCGTAATATAATAAATGAATAAGAGCAGCAGAAAGTGAACCGAACATTCCACAGATAAAAAGAGTTTAAAGTGTTCCTGGCAGCGGATTTAAGTTGGCGTCTATTCATGATCGTGACCTGAGTTTAAATGATAGATTTACATATACTGTACATCTATTCTATACATGCCTGTCAGGTCGGGTCTGAAGTTCTGGCATGCAGATCTAATGCTCTCCAATAAAAGAATAAGCTTTCATCCAATATATATGGGTGTTCTGAAAATAAGCCCAGAGCTCCGCATATCCCAGAGGTGCCCTGTCTTTTGTACAAGGGGTCTGGGTGTGCAAAGGGCACGTTTTTTTGTACCCTCATGCCAATGTTTTGGCCTTTTGTGAGTGTGTCTTTGTTCTTCTAGAGTCTAAAGTTTGTTTAGAGTTCATTTTATATCTAAATCCAAAAACAAAAATGTAATATATTGCAGCTTACCAGTCTGTTCTGTCCTCGCTACATGTTTCCCTGTGTGCAACTCGACATGCAGCTAAATCCTCCTATTCTGCATTAAGCCAAACTGTGACGGAACCGCTTTGGCACCCCCGCTTGGTTGCTTCCTTCCACCAAAACAGTGCCTCCTGCCCTCCAAACCATTCCGAACAGACCGAGAGCTAATTCCAACCTTTACCTCAAGCATGGCACACGGACAAGATGTTGGGATAGAACAAAATCAATGACTGTTTATTGAAACTCAGGCACATACTTTATACCCCACAGGGGGAGATCCCCCTCTTGAGGACATTAGTATGACAACGCAAACTTCAAACACCAATCCAATTAACAGCTAACAGGGATCTTAATTAAACAGTAAACTAATCATCAAACATACAACATCCCACAATAATTTGGTCAACAAGGTGAAGTGGACACAATACCAACAGACAGACAGAAACAATAGGTGACCCAATTAACAATGGGAATTCACAAAATGGGAGAGACCTATTTAACAATAAACACATAACACCCCCCCCCCCCACACACACACACACCTCAAACTATCAAGCAACAGTCTACGACAATCTATGAGACAAACTCCTACAATATTCCAGCAGTCTGAAAATGTGGAATTAATTTATCTTCATAGATTTCTTAAGGGATATTGTTGATAAATATTATGTCTCAAGTGTAGGATCCTCTCCAGCCCAGTCTGCAAGGAGGGCCACCATATTCCCTCTGACCATTACCCTGTATAAGATTAATAGTACACCTTTCCATCCATGTCTGAAGGGAAGCTTTATTGTCCTTATTCAGAGAAGTAATCCAAGCCTCGCTCTCAGCATCCATTAAATAGTTGTCCATCATTAAAGAATGATTTGCTCTCTCCGTGAGCCATAATCAGTAGGTAGGAGGCTTGCCCCTAGTCCTCTCCAAAAAACCCTGTACTGGTTAAGTCTATCACAGAATGTAATCGGGAAGCTTTATTAACCACTTGCAGACTGCCCTATAGCAGTTTTACTGCTACAGGGCGGCCGCGCTGTGCAGGATCACGTATACGTGATCCTGCACTTCCGGGTATCAGGTGCAAGCACGTGCCACCGGTGGCTCGCTCCCACTGTTATTCTACACAGTGGGAGCTAATCAGCAGGTCCTGCAGACCCGATGCCCGCCAACATCCGCTGATCGTTTGGTACACAGACAGAACAGTGATCTGCCTATGAAAACAAGGCAGATTGCCGTTCTGTCAGTAATTAAGGCATGGGTCCTGTTTTCCTGCAAAGTGGGAACATAGATCAATGCCTTCCCCTAGTAAAAGCACCTCCCACACTGTTAGAAAACACTGGCTAGGCACACAGTTAACCCTATGATCACCCCTGATTTTAACCCCTTCCCAGCCAGTGTCATTAGTACAGTGACAGTGAATATTTTTAACACTGATCACTGTATTCGTGTCACTGGTTCCCCCCCAAGTGTCAAAAGTGTCAGTTAATGTCCCAACTGTACGTCACAATATCGCAGTCCCGCTATCATCACTGCCAATACTATTAAAAAAAATTTGAAAAAATAAAGAAAAATTTCTTATAGTTTGTAAACGCTTATTGGGATTATTATTTACCAAAAATATATACATATTGGCTTAAATTGATGAGGAAATTAGATTTTTTAATTCTTTTTTATTGGATGTTTTATGGCAGAAAGTAAAACACATTGTTTTTTTTCCAAAATGTCTTTTTTTGTTTATAGTGCAAAAAATAGAAACCGAAGAAGTGATCTAATAACACCAAAAGAAAGCTCTATTTGTGGGAAAAAAAGGACAGAAATTTTATTTGGGTACATGTCGCACGACCAATTGTCAGTTAAATAATGCAGTACCATATCGCAAAAAACAGCCTGGTCATGAAGGGGGGGGGGGGGTAAATCTTCTGGAGGGCAAGTGGTTAACAAAAACAGTGTGATGAAGGTATTAGGAAAAAGCAGATAAAAGTATATATAATCAGTATATTAAATATACAGAACATACAATAGACAATTAGGCTGTGCATGGTAGTAAATTATTCATGCCATTAGCGGATGTTGAGAGATGCAAGTTCCAATCCAGCATGTGCTCTGATAGCTGGTTTCTTCTCTCTAGTTTCTAAGATGGAGTCTGAGTTCCCAGGATGCACCTGCTTTTTTTTCTTAGACTGAACGTATAATGGGAACTTTTGTTAAAGCTGAACGGTTTCTAAATTCTGCAAAAAAATTTACCACTGGTTCCATCTTGTGGTCAAACCTGATATTGCAGGCAAACAATTTAAAGTGATACTAAACCTATTTTTTTTTTACCTTAATGCATTGCTTGCATTAAGGTAAAAAAAACATTTTTAGTTTCCCTGTGCCCCCTCCTTCCCTGTGTGAAGGGGAAGACAGGGAAGAATAGGTCAACGCTGTGCATGGCTGCATCTATTCTCTCCTCTCTTCCTCTTTACACAGCATTTGAGCAGCAACAGAAGCCATTGGCTCTTTCTGCTGTGAATCAAATGAAGTGAAGAAGTGGGGGGGGGGGGCCTAAGTCCTGCTGTGTAAGTCTATGGAGCGCGGCTCCATAGACACACAGGTCGGGAGCAAGAACGCACTATGTGTCCCCATAGCAGATGTACACAAATATGGCGGCACAGGACCTCAGCGGCAGCTGCTGAAAAGAGGATCTCGACAGGACAACACTACATCCACTGGGTGGGTTTTTTGGACTGTGGAGAACCTGCAGCATGGTATGCAGGCCTTAAAAAAAGATTAAAACTCTTCCATTATATATGCTTTTCTGTATGAGCCTATCTTGGGAGGAACTTCCAACATTCCAACGCATGGGGACTACTTTGCAAAAAGTAACTGTTGAAACAACAAACACTTTTGTCAGACTTATGTAACACACAACAAAACATACAGGGAACAGAGGTTAAAAATCTGTAAACTACTTCTCCTTACATTTCTAGTCGGTGGTAGAAAAAGCTTCATAGTTGTGCGAGAAAAATGCCTGGTGTTACTGGTCACTAGGAGGTGGGTAGGGGGTGCAGACAATGGGTAAGTCCCTGCACCTATTCTCTGAGAAAAAAAAGTCCTGGGAATGAGGGACACCTATTAGCAAAAGTATGTAGGCATAGGGCACGCCCCAGTCACGCCCACTTAAAGGACAAAAAAAAATGATTTGTTAAACCCACAAGGGCTTTTTTACCACTACTATTCCTTTATATTGGCTTTTGACATTTACAAATGCAGCAATTTAGAAATTGGATGAAAGGTTTGGGAAACACTTTTTGAAAGATAAATAGTGCATTTTATATACAACTATATAGATCAGACCAAAATGAGGGACAAATAAGGAGGAAAGAGGGATAGAGGGACTTTGTTCCAAATCAGGGACAGTCCCTCAAAATCAGGGACAGTTGGGAGCTATGCAGATCAGCCCCACTAAAATGACTCTCTCTCTGTCAAGCACCCTCTGTTCCTCTAACGCAGTGTTTCTCAATCGAGTCAGCTAATGTCACCCCAGTGCTGAGGGAGAGGGGCTCAGGAGGGTCAAACAAGGATGCTGTGGAGGCAGAGGCATAACTAGAACCTTCAGGGCCCCGGTGCAAGAAATTATGAAGGGCCCCCTGACCCCTGGCCAGGGCCCTTCCCTCTTCCCACTGATCCTGGGGCCTTTTACTATGGTACAGCAGTGGGGCCCTTTCACAAGTTCTGCAGTGGGCTTCCTCTCTGCCATCTTTGGCCTTCCCATGGCGGTGAAATGCCAGGGTCCAGTCACAACTGCAACCTTTGCAATCCTGATAGTTTCCTCACTGGTGTCAGTATTTTTTAATTTTTATTTTATTCTTTTTTTACCATTCCATTTTATTTCTTTTACAATTTTATTTTTACATTTTTTTAGGAGCTCTGTTGGGGGGCTTTGTGAGATATCAGGGGTCCGAACAAATCTCAGCTCTCAATTTCCATCTGTGTAGCCTCAGATGCACAGAATGAATGGACAGGAATAGCAGTTTACCGAGCCTCCCATTCATTCAGAAACTGAAGTATAGTAAAAACAGTTTACTATGCTTCAGTTATGAATGAACCAATTGGTACCAATCACTGACTGTCCATTCAGAAAAGGAAGGAGCCAGTAAATTACAAATTTACTGACCCGTTCCCATCTCTCCATCATGACACATCTTCTACAGCAGCTGGCAGGAGAGAGTAGGGGGGGAGACAGCAGCTCTCTGGGGGGACCAGGGAAGCACACAGGGACCCTGTGGACAGCAGAAGACAAGTAAACTGGATAGAGGAAAATGGAGGAGATTGGTTCCTCTAAATGCCACCCCCGCCATCCCTCCTATTCAGGTGTACAAGGGAGGCACATGGGCCCCCTAGGCCATGGGGCCAGTTGCAATTGTAACCCCTGCAACCCCTATCATTACGCCCCTGTGTGGAGGCAATAGACATCCTTCTTATTTGCTGATGTCATTGGTTGTTAGGATGCCAGTGTCTAGAAGGCTTGGTGTAACTTGTATACAATTTTCGATACATTTTTAGGCATTTTTCTAAGACACCCCTGAAGAGACCTCAAGGCACCCCAGGGAGCCAGGGCACCCTGGTTGAAAAAGGCTGCTCTATCTTCATCAACACCAATGCAAGGACCATAGCCCTACTTTGGATGTAATGTAAGAGTTCATCAAGCCAGCAGTGTCAATCTGTTACCACCACCAATCCCTAAGAATGCAATGCCAGAAAAAAGACCCCTTTGGATGAGACTTTAAAGGTGGAGGAGCAGAGAAAATCAATACTACATCTTAGAATGATATCAAATCCACATTTATTGCCCACAGGTACAAAATATAATGTATAAAATATGAAAATGTGTGTATGACAGCTAGACTAGTTAATATCTAACATATACTGTTAAAATCATAAACAGATAGCACACAGCCGGCTCACACAAATCTGAGGGTGTGTTCTAGTACATCATTCTGCAGTCCTACGAAAGAGGAAAAGAGCCCGACGCGTTTCAGGTTCAAGCCTTTCATCAGGGGCTTGTAGCAGAATGCATTTGCGTACACAGAAGCACTATATCTGGAGCAAAAACAGAAAGAATAATCACACATATGTCGTGGTGAACATGGGAAACCAGGCCCCCAAGGAGCACTACGAAGCAGTGTGAAGAAATGGGGAGGAGAAGGAAAGAAAGAAAAAAACAAAAAACAAAACCCACAACCAAAGGATATATGTATGTCCCTTTTGTAGCTAATCCCTTTGTAAATAGAAATCTTGGCTTGGATGTGTAGTATATGAATCATACCTACCCAATAATGATATTTGAAAGGACTTCACCTTCAGAGCTCGCATACGAGCCTATTATGTGCCACTTACCTGCCATCGACGCCCGTGCTGTCCCCGCAGTAGGAAGCATCCATCTCCGCCCCTCTTCCTTTTGTGGGCCGCGAACTCCGGCGCTGTGACTGGCCGGAGTTGTGTGACATCACTCCCAATCATGGCACGCGGTCAGTGAAGAAACGACATGGAGGCCATTTCTTCACTACGCATGTGCCGAATGACGTCGGCACATGCCAGTATAGCGTATATCTCCTAAACCATACAGGTTTAGGTGATATACAGGGAACCCACAGGTAAGCCTGATTACAGGCTTACCTGTAGTTTAAAGTGGTTGTCAATAGTTGACAACCCCTATAAGCCTGATTTCCATCCATGGGAGAACCCCCCCCCCCATAACGCTTTACCCCCAATTTGGGACTTCATTGTAGGTGCCCCCAAATTTGGTGAAATGCATTAGAGGGGGGTTCTCAATTGGGTGGAGATCAGGCTGAAGCCATTCCAATATAGTTGTCTCCAGTGGTGTGTATTAACAGTGTGCGGGTGTGACAGACCCAACATGGACACAGGCTTTTGGAGGGGACTGCAGGGTAGCCTCTTGCCCACTGACTATGGGCCCTGGAATTTGATGGAGCTACAAGCATTTAGGAAGATGTTCTGGTATACTGTATAATGCAAAAGAACATTATTACATTTAACAGTCAAGGAAGCCATGATGGTCTCTGCCAACTTGTAGATGTATTTGAAGAGAAAGCTGGTTAATGAGATTTGAACAGCCCTGGGTCTTCTTGAATACTGGTGCAGGATAGTCTGGGATCCCTGATTAATCAAAGCATTCTCTAGGTGTGAATTCCCATTGCATCTATTGTCTCTGTCTGTTGGCTAATTTGGCTACGTCTTGGAGGAATCTATGATAGGATTAGCCTTGTGTCAACTTTAGCTCATTATCCAACCATTTTGTGATGTTTTGGGTAAATATTTGGTTTTATTGTTTATGTGGTGACTTTGAAGTGTATAAAAACCTGTATTTCTGTACAATAAACAGTCATTCCTTTAGTTCTACCTCAACATCTTGTCTGTGTACGATGCTTGGGGTAAAGGGCTTGTATTAGCTCTTTGTCTGCCTGAAGGGTTTGGAGAGCAGGAGGCACTGTTTTGGCACCAGGGTGTTCTGTCACAGCGGGGAGGCGCCATTTTGTTGTAGACCTAAGAGTGAGTTTGATGAGCCTTTACTAAGCTTAACCAGCACCTCGTAGCAGAAATCAAACCGGCTGGAACAACACACTGGGGCATTCTGAGCAGTACTGTATTGTCTTGTATTTAGACCACTGTTCCAGGTCTACAAGTGTCACCATGTCCTTCTTTTGGAACTGCAAGTGCTACTATTAAGTGCTACTATTAAAGGTGCCAAATGTGACAATGGTATAACGGTAACCTAATGGTCAGTATGCAAAGAATTATTAACAAACCTCAAAATAGGAAAAAAACATGCTAGTCTATGCAATGGGAAGGATGTGGTTTGCAGCTACTGGCATTGTATAAAAGACATTAGACGTTGCCAAACGCCAGACAACTCTGTTTACGATTAATACGCTTTGGCAAGCCAGCAGGTTCCAATTTTCTGGATTGCACATATAGTGTACACTCAGCCTTTGGCCTGTCAGTCACTTTGGAGTTCCCCAGCATACAAAACACTTTATTGTTTTTCTACGTGCACTGAGATTTTAAAGCAAATACCGTATTCTGGCTTAGAAGAGAGTTTGCAGAGAAGGGAAAAGGGACACTTTTGTGTCTATCTCTGTGGGTTTCAGGGATGTCTGTTTTAGAGATTAGTTTAATTTGTTTTGTGTTAATATGAAAATTTTGCAGACAGCCTAAAGGCTTCAGATTTAATGAAATTGGAAGTGGTTTGGGTGTCTGGGTCAGCCAGGTTCTATAAATATTCGGTTCGTAAACTACGGCTACAGCTGATTATTGCCAATCCCTGTAATACAGTCATTCATACTACAATATCTGGCAAAGATGTGACTATTATGGGCATTTCAAAGGATAACCAGCCAGTGTAGAGTTTAAAGTAAGCATAAACCTTAGCTGAATTAGATTGCTTGTGCACAGCACATCATAAACTATTGCCTTTTAATAAAAAAAAACATGCTTTAAAATTTTGTTCATAATTTGGTACATCTCACTACAGCTGATTATCTGCAGTCTCTTAACAGCCACTTGAGTTTACATACACTCTGATCGATGGTTACATTACATTTTTCAGTGTGGGTTTCCTGTTGGTGACAATGGTCCACCAGGCCTGTTTAATGGGCGCTTAAATAGCCATTTGTAGTCACTGTTGGAAACCTGTGTGACAGGGTCACAACACAAGAGCTCTGTTGGTAGAAAGGGAGTCTTGTCACTCTGAAGTACTCAAACAAGGACCTTCATGGCAGGATTGCTAAAGAAATCATGTAAGGAATGAACATGCTGTTTTTTTAACAACTTGCCCTATAATATAGGGTGGCAGCTGTGTGCAGGATCCCGTATATATAAGTGATCCCGCACTTCCACCTGCAGGGGGCTTGTGCACATGGTGCTGGCGCTCTGCTTCTGCTGTGATTATTAACAGCAGAAGCCGATCTGTGGGTGCTGGGCACTTGATGTCCACTGGCACCCGCGGATCGTCAGGCAGAGACTCAGAACTGAGCTCTGCCTATGTAAACAAGGAGGAGTTCCGTTCTGATGGGGGGAAGGGATGGATTCTGTGTTCCTACAAAGCAGGGACTCAAATCCATCTCTTTGCCCAGTAAAAGCAGTACACATGCACGCAAACATTGGCTAGGCACACATTTAACCCTTTGATCCCCCTAGATGTTGGGCCAGTGTCATTAACCACTTCAGCCCCGGAAGGATTTCCAGCTTTAGGACCGGAGCCCTTTTTGCGATTCGGCGCTGTGTCACTTTAACTGACAATTGCGCGGTCGTGCGACGTTGTACCCAAACGAAATTTGCGTCCTTTTTTTCCCCACAAATAGAGCTTTCTTTTGGTGGTATTTGATCACCGCTGCGTCATTTCTGATCGCCGCTATAAACAAAAGAAGAGCAACAATTTTGCAAAAAAACCCAAATTTCTTACTTTTTCCTAAAATACAAATCCAAAAAAAAAATATAAAAAAACATTTTTTTGGCCGATTTATATTCTTCCTCATATTTGCGATAAAAAAAATCACAATCGGCGTTTATTGATTGGTTTGCGCAAAAGTGGTCGCGTTTACGGATGATGAGAATTCATTTTTGGGGTTTTTATTTTTTACTAATAATGGCGGCAATCTGCGATTTTTTGCGGTACTGCGATATTTCAGCGGACATGTCGGACCATTTTGACACTTTTTTGGGACCATTGGCATTTATACAGCGATCAGTGCTATGAAAATGCACTGATTACTGTGTAAATGCCATTGGCAGTGAAGGGGTTAACCTGCAGGGGGCGCTTTAAGGGTTAACTATGTTCCCTGGGCGTGTTCTAACTGTATGGGGGCTGCACTATCTGGGGAAGGGAAGTGGTCACAGCCTTCACGTACAGGAAGGCTGTGATCACAGCCCTTCCCCCTCACACAGAGCGGAGGTCCGTGTTTACATACACGGACCTCCGCTCCTTTGCTCCGGGGGGGCCATCGCGGGTATCCGGCGGCAATCGAAGCCGCCGCACCCGCTCCCTGGCCCTCCCCGAACACAGTGAGCGCGCGCTCACTAAACTCGTTCCCGCAGCCGCCGTCGTATGACGGCGTTTTGCGGGAACGAGCCACTTTGCCACCGTCAGATGCCGATCGGCGGTCGGCAAGTGGTTAATACAGTGACAGTGTATATTTTTTAGCACTGATCACTGTATTAGTGTCACTGGTTCCCACAAAGTGTCAAAAGTGTCAGATTGACCACCGCAATATTGCAGTCCCGCTATAAGTCACTGATTGTCGCCATTACTAGAATAAAAAATGAATAAAAATTCCAGTATATATCCCATAGTTTATAGACACTATAACGGTCATGTAAATCAATAAATATACTCTTATTGGGATTTTTTTACCAAAAACATGTAGCAGAATACATATTGGCCTAAAGTTATGAAGAAATTCAATTTTTTTCAATTTTTTATTGGATATGTTTCATAGCAGAAATTAAAAAATATGTTTTTTCAAAATGGTCTGGCTTTTTGCTTATAGAGCAAAAAAAAAAAAAAAATGCAGAGGTGATCAAATACCACCAAAAGAGAGCTCTATTTGTGGGAAAAAAATGACAAAAATTTGATTAGGGTACAGCATCACATGGGCGCACAATTGTCAGTTAAATAACGCAGTGCCATATAGAAAAAAGCAGCCTGGTCACGAGGGGGGGTATAGTGGTTGAACCGTAGAATTATAGTTTTACATTTGCCACTTTCTGTACAAAGACATAGATCAGCTTCCTTTTATTTTATTTAATACAGATGGTATGTAGAGGGGCTAACATGAAAAAAGTATAGTGTAACTCTTTCCTACTCCTCCTCCACCAATCAACATTAGACTTGACCAGAGAGTTTAAAGCGGAGTTCCACCCAAAAGTGGAACTTCCACTGGTCAGATTCCCCCCCCCCCCAGGCGTCACATTTGCCATCTTTCGGGGGGGGGGGGGAATCTGACCAGTGGAAGGTGGGGGTAGAGGACACCTGTCAAAGACAGGTCAGCAGCCTCAGCAAACGTCAGCAGCCTGGATCCCTGCTACCTCCTCGTTCTGCTACAGGCCGCTGGGCCAATAGCAGAGCGCATCGGAGCCTCGCGCATATGCAGTAGGGTACCCGGCATGAAGCTGTAATGCTACACTGCCAGGTTCCCTTACCCGCAATGGACGCGGCTGTATCTGACCCCCGATCCGAAGATCAGCAGCGGGTGCCGACATCGTTGGATTCCAGGACAGGTTAGTGTCCTATTATTAAAAGTCAGCAGCTACAGTATGTGTAGCTGCTGACTTTTAATCTTTTTAGTTCTAGGCGGACCTCCGCTTTAAATGCACTTTCGTGACCCAGATTCAGCCAACCTCACAGATTCGGTCCAGGCTCTGCAGTGATCCTGACAATAATTTTGGAATCTGGGCACATGTCTGGCAGGAAGCTGACTCAGCCTCTCAGTGGGCCGCTGATACCCCGAGCCAGTCGTTTTCACCCACTCTACACCCCGGGGCTCCAGGAAGCACTAAAGGGGCAGAGCACAGAGAGGTGATGGACAGTCACCAGAAAGTGCAGGAAGTGTGTCCTCCAGAATTATTCCCAAGATAGGTAACTTTGGTTCTAACTGTATCCGCGTAAATACTGTTACGCATATTTAAAATGGATGACCAATAATGGTGAATTTTGGGGCATCGCCACAGCCTATGAGTAAGAGTATCTGTGGCATTAGTACATGTAGGAAAGTTAGAAGATGAAGCCAGCTACCATGTATGCAACCTCTGTGGCATATAGTACACACAACGGAGGATAAATAATTGGGTCAATCTTTGTGAGGGGGCAGCGAGACCTGAGTAACAACTTCCAGTGCCTGGATCCACTGATCATCGTCCATAGACTCTACATCCTGCCTCCACAGATAACCACTATTTACCTGCAATCTAGCGCTAGCAGCCTTCCGGAGTGCGGAGTACAGATCACCTATCAAACCCTGCTTGGAAGCTTGGTGCCATCAACATAGCTCATACAATGACTCAGAGTCATTCAAAGGGAAGACCACTAAAAGATGATAATTTTGTTTTTAGATTGGTGCCAACAGAACAGATCATTTATTGTCTTATCGTCCTTTAAAGGTTAGACCACTAAAAAAATTATACTTTGCTTTTAGATTGGTGCCATTAGGGTAGCTCAAATAGTGTCTCATAGTCTTTCAAAGGGTTGACCACTGAAAAATTATAATTTGTTTTCAGATTGGTGCCATTGGGTTAGCTCAAATAGTGTCTCATAGTCTTTCAAAGGGTTGAACATTCAAAACTGATACTTTGTTTTTTAGCTTGTTGCCATCAGGATAGATCATACACAGTCTCACAGTTCCTTAAACACTAGGCCAGTGGTTCTGAACTCCGGTCCTCGGGACCCACCAACAAGCCAGATTTTAAGTATTACCATGGGGAGATGCAGACTAGAATACTGCAATCACTGAGCAGCCAATGATATCACCTGTGATGTATTTCTGTTATCCTGCAAACCTGGCCTGTTGGGGGGTCCCGAGGACCGGAGTTGAGAACCACTGCACTAGGCCATCATATCTTGTCTTCTATTAGGGAAGATGGAAAAAATGGACACACTCAAACACAAAGTATGTAGATAAAGGACACACTCCTTCTGCTCCCCCAGTTACATTGAACAACAAGAAGTAATATGTAAAAAACTATTAGTGATTTTTTTCACCACTACATATCGTTAAGGCCCCTTTAAAACCTAGATGGTTACTGCACATGTGTTTACAAAGGGTATTGCACGTGTTCACATTCATTGCATTAAGGGAGTCTATTTATTTATAGGTGACTGCCAACACACAGCAATAAAACCAAATGCCGCATGTGTTTTTTTAACGTGGCACTCTATAACACATGACATACACACACCGCACTTGTGCATTGGGTGCCATTGTATATGAGTGGCACCGGACCGTGTCTTAACCCACTGCGCCAATGAGTATTTTACCTTGTATAACCACAACGCATAGACATAAAGCCAGTTTTATATTGGATTTACAAAATAACAAATGAAATAACTTAGAGATTGGGTGAAAGGTTTAGCACAGGATAACACCTTTGACAGTTAAATAGTGCTTTTTTTTATTTATAGAGATCTATACATCATACCAAAAAGAGTGACAACAGAGGAGGAAAGAGAGACAGAAGGAGTGCTACTTCAAAATAGGTATAGGTCCTTCAAATGAGGAACAGTCAAGAGGCATGTTGTTGTGAGATTGCTGAGTGTTGAGTGCTAGTTAAACCTGTTCACCACAACTTCTGCTCTCAGCCATACCCACCCTCTGCATCCATCATGAATCTCCATCATACCTTCGGAATCTGCCTTGGACTAATTCTCTTGCATGGCTTGGTAGAATTCACCAATGCCAGAAGAGCTCAGACCTATGCTATGGGGATCTTCTGTTGGGGACCCTAAGAGATACACTATATTGTCAAAAATATTGGGCCATCTGCCTTTACACTCAAATGAACTTTAATGGCATCCCAGTCTTAGTCTGTAGGGTTCAACATTGAGTCCACCCTTTGCAGCTATAACAGCTTCAACTCTTCTGGGAAGGCTGTCCACGAGGTTTAGGAGTGTCTATGGGAATGTTTGACCATTCTTCCAGAAGCACATTTTTGAGGTCAGGCACTGATGTGGGCTGAGAATGCCTGGTTCAAAGTCTCCGCTCTAATTCATCCCAAAGGTGTTCATTCGGGTTGAGGTCAGGACTCTGTACAGCTCAATCAAGTTCCTCCACCCCAAACTCTCTCAATCGTGTCTTTATGGACCTTGATTTGTGCAATGGTGCGCAGTCATGTTGGAACAGGAAGGGGCCCTCCCCAAACTGTTCCCACAAAGCTGGGAGCATGAAATTGTCCAAAATGTCTTGGTATGCTGACGCCTTAAGAGTTCCCTTCACTGGAACTAAGGGGCCAAGCCCAACCCCTGAAACACAACCCTACACCATAATCCCCCCTCCACCAAATTATTTGAATCGGTGCACACAGCAAGATCCATAAAGACATGGATGAGTCAGTTTGGGGTGGAGGAACTTAACTGGCATGCACAGTGTCCTGACCTCAACCCGATAGAACACCTATGAATTAGAGCGAAGACTGCGAGCCAGGCCTTCTTGTCCACATCAGTGCCTGTCCTCGCAAATGTGCTTCTGGAAGAATGGTCAAACATTCCCATAGACACTCCTAAACCTTGAGGACAGCTTTCCCAGAAGAGTTGAAACTGTTATAGCTGCAAAGGGTGGGCCAACTCAATATTGAACCCTACAGACTTAAGCCTCTTACACACGGTTCGACGGTCGTATGACCGAATGGACCAAATCGTATGTTGGTTGTTGTATCTCGCATACTGACATGCACTACACGATCGTACGACCAAGCCGAACGTAGTGACGTGTTATGAACTTATAAAGAGAAAGTTCAGGTGCATGTCAATTCTATCCTGCCGTTCCTGACTTCTGAGCATGCGTGTTTTGCACAGTACAACTTGTTGGACCTACTTCTCTGTACACACGATACAGCGGTCGTACGACCGCTTGTTGGTACTACCAAAGTTTTCTAGTTTGCTCATACAACTCCTGTTGTACGACCGTCGTACATCGGCTGTTCTAATCGCGCATACTAACGGTCGGATTGGCATACAAAGGTCGTTCGTACAACCTGTTGCATACCGGACCGTGTGTATGAGGCTTAAGATTGGGATGCCATTAAAGTTCATGTGTGTGTAAAGGCAGGTGTCCCAATACTTTTGACAATATAGTGTACTTTGTATTTGAAGGCAACATCTAGCATGAAGAAATAGTTACATTTCCTTTCAAAATTTCTAAACCACTAACACATAGCTAGTCAGTCAAGCGCTCTTTTTACACTTTTCTTTTTTAGATTTCTGTTTTTTACTATACAGAAATGACAAGTTTAATATTTGCGTCTTACTTTTCTTTGCATGTTACATGACAGTGTGTGCGATTCGCCTTTTGTATTACTATTTTCTGGAAGTCTTAACTGTATTATTTTGTCAAACAACAGCCAGCATCTGTCAGGCCTCTTTCCGCTGGGTTTTACAGCTAACCTGTCTGTACTTTCTGTATAACACTTGCAGTCATTCTGAAGTTGTGTCTATTCTTTGTATGCACATTATGACCATCTAAAGCCAATGTGCTGTACAGATCTCACAGTGGTACAAAGGGCTATAGGCAGTGATCACGCTGCTCTAGGCAATTAACAACTCTCCATTATTTAGACTCCATCTGTTATGTCAAAATATACATTATGTGATTATTGTGATATGCTGAAAATTAAAATAAGAAAGCAATGTGCAGTTTAGGTAGATTTAAACCCAATCACTAAAATGATCACACAAAAAAAAAAAACAATTTAACATGTTAAGGTCATTTTAAATCTGTTGCTTTCATTAAAAGGATGTCTGGAGATCTTGTCGTGAAGGTTCTTGTTCAGGCACTTCCTGTTGTATGGCGCAACAACTGGTTCATTTGTTCTGGCCCACCAGGCCATTTTGTGTGGTCCCCGCATCTCTCCCGCAGCTGTGGCACCCCCCGTCGTCTCCGTCCCCAACTTGTCTCAGCAGTGGGGAGCAAAGAGGATAGCAGAACTCCTCTGCAATATCCGGCGCTTCTCCATGCAGCCGTAGAGAGGCTCATCCACCTCTGCCCCCCCCGACTCAGCAGTCAGCAGTAGAGTTGAGCGAACACCTGGACGTTCGGGTTCTGCTGGTCCGTCCGAACTTCGGGACAAAGTCCGGGTCCGGACGGAACCCAAACGATCGCACGGACAACGAACCCCATTGAAATCAATGGGGACCCATACTTTTAGGCACAAAAATGGCTGTAGCAAAGTCTTGGAAAGCCCCAGAGGGCTGCAAAAGGAAGTAAAATGGGGGTAAGGGTAGGGCAAGTGCCCTACAAAAAAAAATGGGGACAGGGAAATAACTTTAAATATTTTTAAAAAAATAAAAACAAAAAAAAGCAAAAATGGAGGTGAATGTGGATCATCTTCAAACTGTGTCTGAAAAGTATTAATTAACGGTAGAAACCATATAACTGTTCCAAAATCATCTTCAAACTAGGGCAAGTGCCCTACAAATAAATGGGGATAGGGAAAATAAATTAAAATCAAGTAAAAAAATGGGATGGGGGGTGGATGTGGAGTAGGAGCCTAGAGGTTGACTAGGCCGTGACCGTGGTAGTGTAGGTGGAAGTGGCGGTGGTAGAGGAGTAGGAGGAGGTAGCCAACATGGTATTTTTTTTTTGTATTGAGGCCTATTCAAAAAAAGAAGTATATGAATGGCTGTGTGAGTCCGGTCTAAATTTTTATTCTGCGCAAGGTACAGACA
>BLSH010333605.1:17557-30795 GCA_018402905.1 Glandirana rugosa | reverse complement strand
GATTGTTATTGTTCGACCCCTATTATAACCAAAATCATTACTACCAGGTAAAAGTCCTAAAGATCTCTGTCTCCATCGTCCCTTCGACCGTGTCAATTTCGAATTATTTCGATACCCGGGGTTACCATAAGTAGGGTCTCACGATTTTCTTGATCTCCAGATCAACAACTTGGTAATTACCCGGAAAAATTGGTGAAGGAATGGCCGCATAACATTTTTATGCGGCCGTTCCACCTGAGGGGTAGGATTGCCCGCAAAGCGGCGAAAACAAGAGGACGTAATATTACGTCCACTTAGGATGGGGAGTCCACCTTGCCGGCGTATTTTTACAATACGCCGGTAAGGAAGTGGTTAAAAAGGCCCATTAATGGTTCAACAACTAGACCTCTAGTTCTTTTAGCACTCTGGGATGAATACCATTGGGGCCCATAGCTTTATTAAGCTTTAACTGTGCCAGCTTCCCTGCTACCTCTGTCTCTAGAAATCCTGAAAATGGACCATCATTACTAAAACCAATATTATCCCCAGCTTGTTATTGTTAGTGCAAATGATTTCTGAGAAGACGGAACAGAAGTAATTGTTTAAATTGTTTGCTACATCCAGGCAGGGTCAGTACAAGGCAGGGGTGGAAGTGATGGATGCCCTGGGGCTACAATTTCTGGAGGAGGGGGGACACCATCAGGGGGGACAGCCCATATGGCTGTCCCTAGGTTGCTTTGGCTGATGTTCAGCAGGAAAGGAAGGGGGTGGGTGGAGGCAGAGAGAAGACAGAGCGCCGCAATATGCAAAGCTGTAGCCATAAAACAAGAACAAATCTTTCCCTGGCCGAGCGAACTCTTTCCTCATTTTCGGGTGCGTCATAATCTCCTGTCATGTGGGACAAGTACATGTAGTTCTGGCCTCTTCTATATCAATCTGCCGGGCAGACCGGAACTACATGTACTTGTCGCACATGACAGGGGATTACTGTGCGGCGGCACCCGAAAATGAAGAAAGGGTCCACTCAGCTGGGGAAAGTTTTGTTTGCAGATTGCAGTGCTCTGTCTTCTCTCTGCCTCTGCCCACCCCTCTTCTTTCTGAGGTATTCCTCTGACTGGGATCGCTCAGTGACCACAGGACCAGTAGCCAGCCCCAGGACCAGTAGCCAGCCCAAGGACCAGCAGCCAGCCCCAGGACCAGTAGCCAGCCCCAGGACCAGTAGCCAGCCCCCAGGACCAGTAACCAGCCCCAGGACCAGTAGCCAGCCCCAGGCCAGGACCAGTAGCCAGCCCCTAGGACCAGTAGCCAGCCCCCAGGACCAGCAACGAGCCTCAGGACCAGTAGCCAGCCCCCAGGACCAGCAGCCAAACCCCAGGACCAGCAGACTGGCCCCAGCAGCCAGACCCCAGGACCAGCAGCCCAGTCCCAGCAGCCAGGCACAAGCAGCCTAACTCCAGGCCCCAGCAGCTAGACCCCATGACTAGTAGCCAGCCCTCAGGACCATTATCCAACCCCTAGGACCAGTAGCCAGCCCCCAGGAACAGTAGCCCGACCCCAGGACCAGCAGCCAGACCCCATCAGTCAGATCCCAGGGCCACCAGCCAGACCCCAGGACAAGCAGCCAGGCCCCAGCAGCCAGACCCCGGGCCCTAGCATCTAGACTCTAGGCGCCATCAGCCAGACCCTAGGACCAGCAGCCAGGCCTCAGCAGCCAGACCACATCCGCCAGACCCTTGGCCCCAGCAGCAAGGCCCCAGGACCAGCAGCCTGACCCCAGTCCACAGCAGCCAAACCCCAAGACCAGCAGCCTGGTCCCATCAGCCAGACCCCAGGACCAGCAGCCCAGCCCCAGCAGCCAGGCCCAAGCAGCCTAACTCCAGGCCCCAGCAGCTAGACCCCATGAGCAGCAGCCAGACCCCAGGACCAGCAGCCCAGCCTCAGAAGCCAGGACCCAGCCCCAAAAGCCAGGCTGCAGGACCAGCAGCCAGGAATCAGGACCAGCAGCCAGCCTCAGGAGACCAGCAGCTAGTTCAACTACCCATTATGTAAGCTAAGTGAAGTCTTCTACGGCTGGGCCTGGGCATCAAGGCGCTATTAATATAATATTGTTATTTTTACTATTGTTCAGTGACACTCTAATGTAGTCTCTCATGGGACCTGGAGGGGACACTTTCTGTCAGAGAATCTCCAATGGTCACAGAGAGGGCCTCTGTTAGATAGACCTACCTCCGGGTCCCATTAGAATCTGTTGTAGTCTCCAATGGGGCCTGGTGGGGGCTCTTTCTGACATAGACTCTCAAATGGACACAGAGAGGATCTCTGTTAGAGAGATCCCCCTCCAGGATCCATTAGACCCCATTGTAGTCTCTAATAGGGCATGGTTAAGGCTCCAACAGACTCTCTATTGGACACCAAGAGGGCCTTTGTTAGAGAGCCCCCCCCCCCTACAGGCCTGGTGGGGTCTCTTTCTTACAGATTCTCTGATAGAGGCCCTCTCTGTGTTCATTAGAGAGACCCCCCTCCAGGTCTTTTTAGGGTACTCTGCTTCTTTGTTTAATGTTAAGAGATCGTGGGAGGATCCCAGGGTATTGAAGACTCCTTAGAGGAGGGGAGAAGTTAGTAAGATGACCGCGCCCGTTTTGGGCGCCCGTGAGGGGGAGAGCACAGTTTGCCATCTTCGCCCCGGGCACCAAATGACCTTATCCTGGCCCTGCATCCAGGTCTCCCTCAACATAAGTGTTGTGCCCAGTTTTCATTTGAGTGAGCTCTTCAATTTCTGATGTACCTAAAAAAGGTTTTGTCACCTTTCCTAATAGACTTAGCTATTTCCTCCTCTTTCTGTCTTTTGGCAGCACTTATAATATGTTTGGCCTCCTTTTATCTATGTTATATACTTCTATCTGAGCTATACCTCTTCTTTCCTTGAATCTTCTATACACAGTTTTTTTCTCCTTTACTATCCCACTTACCTCTTTAGTGAACCAGGATGTTAAGCTTTAACAGTGCCCATTTAACAGTGTCCACTAATTACTGACTCCTGTCATTTTACTCCAACCTTTTAATTTATTTTTTTGGAAATTCTTCCATTTCAGCAAACTGTATCCCTTTGAAATCCAAAACTTTTGTTTTTGTTTATGATTTTTCAGTTCTTGTTTTAATATTGAACCAAAGACATTGGTGATCACTAGAACCCACATTTTCTCCCACCGCAACATCAGACAGTCTATCCCCATTTGTCAGTACTAGATCTAGAATATGATCACCTCGGGTCGGGCTGACAAATGAAAGCAGGGTCCAGGAGGAGATAGTGGCTGCCTCTCTTCTGTAGAAGCTGCCATGTGGTCTCAGTTGGTTGACCTGAGGGCCTGAATCTGAGTAACGCTGCAACCTAGATGTCCTGAAGAGCTGACTGGAAGGGAGACACACCAGGAAGGATCATCTTCAACCAAAATGTGAGGAGTCTGTCGCACTATATGGCCATAGAGTGCTTAGCCTACTCCTACTTCACAGGCCCCCATCTCAGTGGGTCCTTCACCACCCATAGAATGGGAGATTCTGGCTCAGAACCATGGGAGCAATACACTCCTCCTAATGGGAGATCTAGAGAACTCTTCCTATGTCTCAGGTGGACACTGATTTGAGGCAATTATGAATAGGTTTGGTGCTCCAGCCCAAGAGATCTGGTCAGGATCTGCAATAGACACATAGGACTCCCCATATTTTGGTTGAAGATGTCCAGGTACTTTTAAATAACCTTTTAAATAGCCTTGCAGGTTTTAATGGCATTATTGCATGTGTGCGCTGTAATATGTCATTTTGTTTGGTGGTCTTGTAGCAGCACAATCTCTAATGTAATACATTATTTTTGTGTGCCCCCCAAGTATGTACCTATTTGTCTATTGCAGATCCTGACCAGATCTCTTGGGCTGGAGCACCCCACTTATTCATAATTGCATCTAATCAGTGTCCAAAACTGATGAATAAATTTGTTTTTTTATATTTTTTTGAATATGAATTATAGTAAAACATAAAAGCCATTTTTCAAAGCCATTGCGTCTAATTTTTAGGGACTCCTTAATGACTGGAATAGTACCACTGGATTGGCGTAGGACCAATGTGGAGCCTATATTTAAAAATGGATCATAGTCTTTACCAAGTAGCTATAGACCTGTTAGTTTAATTTCTATAGCTGGGAAGATACTGGAGAGTTTAATAAAAGACCACATAGATGAGTTCTTGTTAGAAAAAAATATTTTAAGCAACAGACAGCATGGATTCATAAAAAACAGAAGTTGTCAAACAAACCTGATTTCTCTTTATGAGGAGGTAAATAAAACCTTTGACAGAGGGGTGGCTGTGGACGTGGTATACTTGGATTTTGCAAAAGCGCTTGACACCGTTCCCCACACATGGCTGATGTGTAAGCAAAGTCTGCAGGCTTGAAACGATCAGTTTGTAAATGGATAGAAAACTGGCAAAAAGACGGAATTCAGAGAGTAGTGGTTAATGATTTTTATTCTGAATGGTCTAAGGTTATCAGTGGTGTACCCCAAGGTTCAGTGCTGGGACCCTTACGTTTCAATATATTTATAAATGATATAGGGTCTGGGATTAAAAGTACCATTTCAGTGTTTGCAGATGACACCAAGCTACGCAGTGGAATAACGTCCTTGCAGGATGTCTCCAATTTACAAGCAGACCTCAATGCACTGTCTAATTGGGCGACTATGTGGCAAATGAGGTTTAATATTGATAAATGTAAAGTTATGCATTTTGGGGCTAAGAATATGCATGCATTGTACATACTAGGGGGAGTACAACTGGGGGAATCCATAGTGGAGAAGGATCTGGGGGTTTTGGTAGATCATAAGCTTAATAATGGCATGCAATGCCAAGCTGCAGTTTCCAAAGTAAGAAAAAGCCTTTCTTGTATTAAGAGCGGTATGGACTTCAGAGATAGAGACATCATTTTGCCCCTGTACAAATCAATAGTAAGGCCTCATATGGAATATGCATTTCAGTTTTGGGCACCAGTTCTCTAAAAGGATATCGTGGAACTGGAGAAAGTGCAGAGAAGGACAACCAAACTAATAAGAGGCATGGAGGAGCTCAGCTATGAGGAGAGGTTACAGGAACTGAATTTATGCTCTCTTGAGAAGAGGAGATTGAGGAGGGATATGATCAACATGTACAAATACATAAGTGGTCCATATAGTGAACTGTTGTGAAGGGTGTTTTCTTCATCAGGGAAAGAATATTTCGGTCATCCACCACAGTTGTTTTCCGTGGTCTTCCGGGTCTTTTGGTGTTTCGGAGCTCACCAGTGCGTTCTTTCTTTTTAAGGCTGTTCCAAACAGTTGATTTGGCCACACCTAATGTTTTTGCTATCTCTCTGTTGGGTTTGTTTTGTTTTTTTCAGCCTAATGATGGCTTGCTTCACTGATAGTGACAGCTCTTTGGATCTCATATTGAGAGTTGACAGCAACAGATTCCAAATGCAAATAGCACACTTGAAATTAACTCTGGACCTTTTATCTGCTCCTTGTAAATGGGATAATAAGGGAATAACACACAACTAGCCATGGAACAGCTGAGCAGCCAATTGTCCCATTTCTTTCGTCCCTTAAAAAGTGTGAGGCACATATACAAACTGTTGTAATTCCTACACCGTTCACCTGATTTGGATGTAAATACCCTCAAATTAAAGCTGAAAGTCTGCAGTTAAAGCAAATCTTGTTAGTTTCATTTCAAATCCATTGTGGTGGTGTATAGTGCCAAAAATATTAGAATTGTGTCAATGTCCCAATATTTATGGACCTGACTGTAGATGAACTTGTGTCTTTTTTTTTCAACCTGACTAACTATGTAAATATGTAAAATATATTGTTTTTTTTCACAGTTATCGCTTTTGTTTGTTTATAGCAGTGATCAGAAGTGACGCAGAGGTGATTATATACCTCCAAAAGAAAGCTCTATTTGTGGGGAAAAAAAGGATGTCAATTTCGCTTGGGTACAACATCGCATGACCCTGCAATTGTCAGTTAAACAACTCAGTGCTGAATCGCAAAAAGTGCTCTGGTGCTAAAGTGGGAAATCCTGCCCAGGCTGTAGTGGTTAAGGTCATAGAGTGGCCTTGTCAGCCTCCACACCTTAATCCTATAAAAAAATTATGGAGGGAGCTGAAACTTTTATTTGTCAAGATACAGCCAAGAAACCTTAGGGATTTAGAGAAGTTCTGTAAAAAAGAGTGGATCAAAATCCCTCCTGAGTTGTGTGCAAACCTGGTAACCAACTACAAGAAACGTCTTACCTCTTTGCTTGCCAACAAGAGTTTCTCCACCAAATAGTAAGGCATGTTTTGCTTGGGGATCAAATACTTAATTTACTCACTGAACTGCAACTTAATTTGCTTTATGTGTTTTTTTTTATGGATTTTTGGTATATGTTCTGTCTCTATTATTTAAAATACACCTATGATAAAAATGACAGACCTGTAATTTCTTTGTTAGTGGGCAAATTTACAAAATATTCAAGGGATCAAATAATTATTTTCCCCACTGTACATTACCTAACCCCATTAGAGTTCCCCCTTACATCAGCTGTACCCATCAGAATGCCCTCTTACCTCAGGTGTCCCCATCAGAGTGCCCCCTTACATCAGGTGTGCATATCATAGTGCCCCTTTACATTAGGTATCCCCATCACAGTGCCCCCTTATATGGTTTGTCCCAATCAGAATGCCTCCTTGCATCAACTGCCCCCAATCAGACTGGCTCATGGATCAGTGGATGCACTCTCAGAGACCTAGGTGGGCACAACTAAAATCTGGGGGACCCAGACCAGCCCAGCAACCCCCTAGATCCGGCCCTGATGACAACCCTGGAAGTGATGCACTTATGAGGAGTCTCGTCGCACACCACTTGAGCCAGAGCATCTAGAAGAAGGTAGCAAATGGTCACATGACTGTTAATAACGTTTAATTTAAAAAAAGGTATTTTTAATTCTTTACTTAAAGAATGTAAACCATTTTCATGTTCAGCCATTCCTTAACTGAGTATCTTTGATTGTTGATGTCTTTGCTTTACAACTGCTTTAACACATTGCAAATCTGTGCATCCGATGCGAAGTGTTTAAAGCAATATTTCTATGAAATCATACATGCCTGGCACACAGAACATCGCTTTTGGCTCCATCAAATATACAGCCACATCTGTGTGATACTTGCTTAGCTCAAATCCAATTTGTCTTAGAATATCTTGCAGAAGTCCTACAATTTATGTGCCCACTGGATGGCACTGTTCCATGTCTGTAGATGATTCATCATTATATGCCAGCCAGACCATATGATAATCCTTTCTCACCTGTGAATTCCTCTATTGCATAAATTCATATCGTTCTGAAATCTTCTCCAGCTGTAATTACAGTTTATAGTGGACCGCTATCATTCATTTTCTACAGCACAATTTTATTTGCTTGCTTTTTCAAATGTTGCTGGCCACTGGCTGAGAGACTGCGCTGAAAAGTGCAAAAAAAACAGCGACCAATCAGAAATAATTTCATTCTTGTTTTCTGGCTTGAAAAAATAGAATATGCATTCAAACATGAAATGAAGGCTGTGCTATTGTTCTCATGGACACTGCTTTGGTGCAGTACAGTTTAAATTTCTGCATGCTGCAGTTTTGTTAGACTTACCTGCAAGCCTACTGTAGGGATTAATAATGGCACAGACAGTACTTCTTGAAGTTAGACTCCAGGCAGACATAAAAGGCACACATTAATTCAGCTCTGTAATTATTAATACATCATTTAAGGTCAAGACTCGAAAACAAAAGGGTATAGTTGGCCTTTACTGGTACAAAACAGGGCAAACACATAGATGTATAATAAAAAAGTTAGCACAAAGTTTATTACAGGTTTAAAATCACATAAAAACATTCCACATCCAGGTCCAATGAGGGATAGACCTGGCTAGAAAGCCAGGAAGAACTACTCAAATACTTGTTTTCTGCCCACAGTTACACCAAGAGATCAAAAAAGGTTGACATGTTTTGCAATCCATGCTTCCTCAGGACCTTACAAAAACTACATAGTAAATAATAATATATAATATATTATATAATAAACATATTTAATATAATATTAATATATATATATGTCACAAAGCACAGTGAGATAAATATCAAAACTTTAAATGGCAGCCTTTGCCTGCTGCTTGAAAAAAATATGAGAAAAAGTGTGGCGCTAACTCGTGTGATAATCATAAACCAACTTAATCATTCAGCATACAGTATCTCACAAAAGTGAGTACACCCCTCACATTTTTGTAAATATTTTATCATATCTTTTTATGTGAAAACACTGAAGCAATTACACTTTGCTACAATGTAAAGTAGTGAGTGTACAGCTTGTATAACAGTGTAAATTTGCTGTCCCCTCAAAATAACTCAACACACAGCCATTAATGTTTAAACCGCTGGCAACAAAAGTGAGTACACCCCTAAGTGAAAATGTCCAAATTGGGCCCAAAGTGTCAATATTCTGTGTGGCCAACATTATTTTCCAGCACTGCCTTAACCCTCTTGGGCATGGAGTTCATCAGAGCTTCACAGGTTGCCACTGGAGTCTTCTTCCACTCCTCCATGATGACATCACGGAGCTGCTGGATGTTAGAGACCTTGCGCTCCTCCACCTTCCAATTAAGGATGCCCCACAGATGCTCAATAGGGTTTAGGTCTGGAGACATCTTTGGCCAATCAATCACCTTTACGCTCAGCTTCTTTAGCAAGGCAGTGGTCGTCTTGGAGGTGTGTTTGGGGTTGTTATCATGTTGGAATACTGCCCTATGGTCCAGTCTCTGAAGGGAGGGGATCATGCTCTGCTTCAGTATATCACAGTACATGCTGGCATTCATGGTTCCCTCAATGAACTGTAGCTCCCCAGTACTGGCAGCACTCATGTAGCCCCAGACCATGACACTCCCACCACCATGCTTGACTGTAGGCAAGACACACTTGTCTTTGTACTCCTCACCTGGTTGCCGCCACACACGCTTGACACCACCTGAACCAAATAAGTTTATCATAGTCTCATCAGACCACAGGACATGGTTCCAGTGATACATGTGTTTAGTCTGCTTGTCTTCAGCGAACTGTTTATGGGCTTTCTTGCACATAATCTTTAGAAGAGGCTTCCTTCTGGGATGACAGCCATGCAGACCAATTTGATGCAGTGTGCGGTGTATGGTCTGAGCACTGACAGGCTGACCCCCCACCCCTTCAACCTCTGCAGCAATGCGGGCAGCACTCATACGTCTATTTCCCAAAGACAACCTCTGGATATGACGCTGAGCACGTGCACTCAATTCCTTTGGTTGACCATGACAAAGCCTGTTCTGAGTGGAACCTGTCCTATTAACAAGCTGTATGGTCTTGGCCACCATGCTGCAGCTCAGTTTCAGGGTCTTGGCAATCGTCTTATAATCTAGGCCATCTTTATGTAGAGCAACAATTCTTTTTTCAGATCCTCAGAGAGCTCTTTGTCATGAGGTGCCATGTTGAACTTCCAGTGACCAGTATGAGAGAATGAGAGCGATACCACCAAATGTAATACACCTACTCCCCATTCACACCTGAGACCTTGTAACACTAACATTATGACACCGGGGAGGGAAAAGGGCTAACTGGGCCCAATGTAGACATTTTCACTTAGGGGTGTACTCACTTTTATTGTCAGTGGTTTAGACATTAATAGCTGTGTGTTGAGTTATTGAAGGGAAAGAAAATGTACACTGTTATACAAGCTGTACACTCACTACTTTACATTGTAGCAAAGTGTCATTTCTTCAGGGTTGTCACATGAAAAGATATAATAAAATATTTACAAAAATGTGAGGGGTGTACTCACTTTTGTGAAATACTGTGTGTGTGTGTATATATATATATATATATATATATATATATATATATATATATATATATATATATTTATACAGTCAGGTCCATAAATATTGGGACATCGACACAATTCTAATCTTTTTGGCTCTATACACCACCACAATGGATTTGAAATGAAATGAACAATATGTGCTTTAACTGCAGATTTTCAGCTTTAATTTGAGGGTATTTACATCCAAATCAGGTGAACGATGTAGGAATTACAACAGTTTGTATATGTGCCTCCCACTTTTTAAGGGAACAAAAGTAATGGGACAGATTAACAATCATAAATCAAACTTTACTTTTTTAATACTTGGTTGCAAATCCTTTGCAGTCAATTACAGCCTGAAGTCTGGAACGCATAGACATCACCAGATGCTGGGTTTCATCCCTGGTGATGCTCTGCCAGGCCTCAACTGCAACTGTCTTCAGTTCCTGCTTGTTCTTGGGGCATTTTCCCTTCAGTTTTGTCTTCAGCAAGTGAAATCCATGCTCAATCGGATTCAGGTCAGGTGATTGACTTGGCCATTGCATAACATTCCACTTCTTTCCCTTAACTCTTTGGTTGCTTTCGCAGTATGCTTCGGGTCATTGTCCATCTGCACTGTGAAGCGCCGTCCAATGAGATCTGAAGCATTTGGCTGAATATGAGCAGATAATATTGCCAGAAACACTTCAGAATTCATCCTGCTGCTTTTGTCAGCAGTCACATCATCAATAAATACAAGAGAACCAGTTCCATTGGCAGCCATACATTCCCACGCCATGACACTACCACCACCATGCTTCACTGATGAGGTGGTGTGCTTTGGATCATGAGCAGTTCCTTTCCTTCTCCATACTCTTCTCTTCCCATCACTCTGGTACAAGTTGATCTTGGTCTCATCTGTCCATTGGATGTTGTTCCAGAACTGTGAAGACTTTTTTAGATGTTGTTTGGCAAACTCTAATCTGGCCTTCCTGTTTTTGAGGCTCACCACTGGTTTACATCTTGTGGTGAACCCTCTGTATTCTTTCTGGTGAAGTCTTCTCTTCATTGTTGACTTTGACACACATACACCTACCTCCTGGAGAGTGTTCTTGATCTGGCCAACTGTTGTGAAGGGTGTTTTCTTCACCAGGGAAAGAATTCTTCGGTCATCCACCACAGTTGTTTTCTGTGGTCTTCCGGGTCTTTTGGTGTTTCTGAGCTCACCGCTGCGTTCTTTCTTTTTAAGGATGTTCCAAACAATTGATTTGGCCACACCTAATATTTTTGCTATCTCTCTGATGGGTTAGTTTTGTTTTTTCAACCTAATGATGGCTTGCTTCACTGATAACGACAGCTCTTTGGATCTCATATTGAGAGTTGACAGGAACAGATTCCAAATGCAAATAGCACACTTGAAATGAACTCTGGACCTTTTATCTGCTCCTTGTAAATGGGATAATGAGGGAATAACACGCACCTGGCTATGGAACAGCTGAGCAGCCAATTGTCTCATTACTTTTGGTCCCTTAAAAAGTGGGAGGAACATATAGAAACTGTTGTAATTCCTACACTGTTCACCTGATCTGGATGTAAATACCCTCAAATTAAAGCTGAAAGTCGGCAGTTGAAGCACATCTTGTTTGTTTAATTTCAAATCCATTGTGGTGGTGTATAGAGCCAAAAAGATTAGAATTGTGTTGATGTCCCAATATTGATGGACCTGACTGTATATATATGTAGCGCCCCCCCATAGTGATAGGTGCGTTTTTTTGCTAGGAGAGGCAAAATTTAGTCAGCAGCCTGCCAGCAGGGGGGAGGAGAGGGTTGGATGGCAGTGTGGAAGATGTAGCAGAGGTGGGAGCCCCAGTCTGGGGGGTGACCTTGAGGCCTGGAGACTCGGGTGCAGCCAGGAGTGGAGTGGATTCGTGGAGCAGAACAAGGGAGTAGGAGAATGACAGAGGTGTTACTGAGAACACTTTTGTTAGGAAAGGAACGATTCCTGACCAAATCCTGCCATTTCCCCGGTGGTGCGCGCTCCCGTGCGCGTTCGCGCGCTCCCGTGCGCGCACGCGCCGGAAAAAGGGCGCCAAATGGGCCTATTTAAGCTGGGAGATTTCTGAGAGCAGGTGCTGCTCGCTCTACAGCGTTCCCGACCTGTACGCCTCAGCTCCGGATACCTGTTCCCGTGTTTGTTCTGCCTCCTGTTGACCCGGTTTGTCCTGACCTGCTGTCTTCTACCTGCACCGACCCCGGCTACCCACGACCATCCGATTGTCTGCTCCTTTGTACCTCTGCTGCCCGCCCGTTAACGAACCTTGCTTGGACTCTGACTACCCGTTTGCCTGATCCTCTTGTACCTTCCTGCCTGCCTGTTACCAACCCAGCCTGTACGACCATCCGTCTAATTGCACGCCCTCTGGAGCCTCACTACACCATCGGTGACCCTCCAGCCCTCGTGCCATCCCGCACTCTTGGGCCTCTGTCCCCATTACCAGGGGTCCTTGAATCGGGTGCGCAAGAGCGGTTGTTCCCTGCACAAGACAGACTCCACCGTCAGGTACGTGACAGAAGCAAGCAGCCATGACTGAGTCTGCGCAGGGAACCCGCTCTGCCATGGATGACTTATGTGCACACCTTGCCGGCCTTACCCAAGCCGTGAAGAATTTGCAAGAGGGATATACCCGGTTGGAAGAGCGGGTACAGGAACTATCGGCCGCCCCGACCACCGGTGCTTCGGCGGCCCGTACTATTGTGACCCTGCCTTCGGAACCCAAGGTCCTGCTGCCGGATAAATTCTCAGGGGATCGACGTAAGTTCCGGGTCTTTCGGAGTGCGTGCGATTTATACCTGGGATTGCAGCAACGCACGTTTTCCCTGGAGAGCACGAAGGTGGGATTTATCGTTTCCCTTCTGCAGGGTGAGCCCCAGGCATGGGCTCTCAGACTATGGGAGCAAAACGCCCCCGAAGTTGCTACCGCTGCAGCCTTTTTCCAGGCCATGGCGCAGCTGTACGAAGACCCCCACTTGGCTGCCACCGCAGAAGCTACTCTGCACAACCTCCAGCAGGGCCGTCGCCCAGTGGAGGACTATGCTGCCGAATTTCGGCGCTGGAGCTCGGACACAGCCTGGGGCAGCGCGGCTCTCCTGTTCCAGTTCCGTATGGGACTTTCGGAACCCCTTAAGGATGAGCTGGCACGAGTGGGGATCCCTAAGACCTTGGAGGAGTTGATCACCCTGGCCATCTCCATCGATCGGCGCCTCAGAGAGCGCCGCGCCGAAAGGTCTTCTGGGTCAACGAAAGCCGCGCCGCGAGAGACTCCGCGGCTAGCTACCTCTACCGGTCCCACTAGTTG
>BLSH010333605.1:4268-14640 GCA_018402905.1 Glandirana rugosa | reverse complement strand
GCCCAGTTGTCCTCCGTCTTGTTTGTGCCCTTGTCCATAGGCCTCGACTCCGCATGTCCAGCCCTTGCGACATCTCGCTCGTCGTGGACGAGAGTCTTTAGAGGGTCGAATTTATCCGGGTAAACCGCGGGAAAAAGGCCGCGCACGCGCGCGTGCCCGCGCGTGCCCTCGCGCGCTTGCGCGTGCCCTCGCGCGTGGTGGCGCCTTTACCGTCCTAAACCAGTCCTTAGCAAGGAAAGGATTGTAACGGGGGGGGGGTTCCCCGTCGGAGGCCTGCCCCTTGGGGGGGGGGCAATGTTAGGAAAGGAACGATTCCTGACCAAATCCTGCCATTTCCGCGGTGGTGCGCGCTCCCGTGCGCGTTCGCGCGCTCCCGTGCGCGCCCGTGCGCGCGCACGCGCCGGAAAAAGGGCGCCAAATGGGCCTATTTAAGCTGGGAGATTTCTGAGAGCAGGTGCTGCTCGCTCTACAGCGTTCCCGACCTGTACGCCTCAGCTCCGGATACCTGTTCCCGTGTTTGTTCTGCCTCCTGTTGACCCGGCTTGTCCTGACCTGCTGTCTTCTACCTGCACCGACCCCGGCTACCCACGACCATCCGATTGTCTGCTCCTTTGTACCTCTGCTGCCCGCCCGTTAACGAACCTTGCTTGGACTCTGACTACCCGTTTGCCTGATCCTCTTGTACCTTCCTGCCTGCCTGTTACCAACCCAGCCTGTACGACCATCCGTCTACTTGCACGCCCTCTGGAGCCTCACTACACCATCGGTGACCCTCCAGCCCTCGTGCCATCCCGCACTCTTGGGCCTCTGTCCCCATTACCAGGGGTCCTTGAATCGGGTGCGCAAGAGCGGTTGTTCCCTGCACAAGACAGACTCCACCGTCAGGTACGTGACAACTTTAAAGTATCCACTGGAGTTGGTGAGTGACAGACCTTGGGACCTGGAGGAAAAAGGCCAGAGCAGTCTGGGAGAGAAATAGTGACAGTCTGTGAAAGCCTTGGGAGCCAGTCAGCAGAAGGAGCGTCACTGTGAGGAAAGCAGGTTGGTGGGACCTGGAAGAGGGATAGGCTAGGAGTTGTACTCCATCAAAGGCCCGGCTAGCACCAATGTACTATGCTACACTTTGAGGGGCCCAAGACCTTGGCCTGTAACGGGTGGTCCATGGGCCCTGCTGAAAGTTTGCAGGCCTCACCATGTGCTAGTTGTGGTGAAGAGAAAGGAGTTATGTGAGCCTGATAAATTTCCCTCCAGTGCAGAACCTAAGTGATCTACTGGAGAGAAATGAAGGAGCAATAGTGTGCAAGGGATGTGCTGGAGAGAAGTGAAGGAGCAATAGTTTGCAGAAGAGATGTGCTGGAGGAAGTAGAGTGTATATACGGTTGTGTATATAGGTGGTCCCGTAACTAATTCTTTGGGCATCCCTAAGTCACCTCTTTTCCCCATTCAATTAAATCCCCTAAATAAAACAAACAAAAACAAGAGATGGCCTGTTCAGTGACTTCAGATGTGTGAGACATGGTGGGATTGAGGGCAGCTATAAGGTGAACCACAACTACCAGCCACTCCCAAGGTAGCACATGGCTACATTTGGGGGCTTGTCCGGGATTTACCTGTAAGGCTGCCAGTCGTCACCCATATCAACCGCAATAGAAATGAGCCAGAGGACTGTGTAATCTGTTTTATTGTCGATGTGGACTTAACGGGGACAAGGACTGTGTGCTCTGCCCTTGAACTGTGCTAAAAGAAGTGTGCTGTCCATAGCAACCAGCGAGAGCCATCACCAAATTGTGGCCTGCTTACCCAGTTGCTCCACCGGTGCTGGGGACGGACACTTAAATACTAATCCTCCAATCAGTGACTTTGTACCAGGTGTTGTTGTCCGTGGAAACCACAGCGGGCGAGCACGCCCATGGATTACCAATATGTCCTGCGCCATGCTATGGCCAGACATTACCACTGGATTATAAATGTGCCCAGCATTCTGCTAAAGTTGGGCACTACAAGCATTTTGCAAATGTCTGCTCCAATTCTTGCTTACACTAAAGGTATGCCTGGAAGTGTTTCTGCTGAGAAAAGAGAGACTGTGTTAAAGAGTTGTCCAGCAAAACTGTGGCTACTACAATTTAGTCTTGCTACCGGCAACCACCAACAAGCCTGGGCAAGTCCTGCTAGCGTCATAGTGTCTGTAAAGTTTTGTCCTTCACACAAAGGGTTACAGCATCATGACACACAGCAAGCCTGCTTATTAGGACATTTGGCGCCAACTCGTCTGGAAACGTGGGGGTGGCGCCACGCCCCGGAAGAGTCAGCGTGCTTGCGGCCAGCGCCAGTCACCGCGAGGAGAGAAATGGCGGAAGGTGGGAGACTGTTGCCAGCGCTGACTTGGTTGCCGGAGATGCTGGAGCGGACCCTGATCAACATGGGGGTCCACTTGGAGCCAGGTGGGGGTATCGCCCTGGGAGTCATCGAGGGGATGGAGCAGTTGTGTCTCATATGCCCGGACTGACAGATACTTACCGCAGATGTCATTGCCTGGGCCCGGTGCGGCCATTGTGAAGTTCTGCTTTCCCACCGAGTATCTGCAGAGCGGGGACCACAATATTATTTAGTGGACCTGCACACAGGGCTATGCCATCCGCAGCCACGGAAGCCCCGTAAGGCTGGATCGGGCCTGATGACATTGTCTGAGGGCAGGGTAGAGCACCAACCTAATGGCTCCCCTGTGAAGTTCAAGGATGAAGGGGAAGGAGAGACTGTCTTGGCCTGCGGCCTGGTCGGGGACCTGGAACCCATGAGTACCATTGAACAGGGTTCCAGGGTCCCTGAAATGCTGGCTATATCCCCACCCATAGACATCCCAGAGGGGCCAGAGTCAGAGAGGGAGGAGGAAGCGCTCCCTAATGTGCCAGCTGAAAATGTCAGGGAAAGGGCCATAAACTAGGGGTCACCTAGACTGCTGGCTGAATTTGGGTCATTGGAGCACCTGGTGGAGTGGTCGTCTCCAAGTGAGGGATCAAATGAAGAGAAGGGAATGGGAAGTTCACATGCCCTTTATTTCTCCAACGGGGATAAGATGGAGCCTCCTCAAGACACCAGATCATCTGCAGGAGCCCCCAGTGCCAGCTATCAGACTTTCCTGAACAGGCAGTCCACTACCCAGACCAGAGCACCCACATACCGGCAGATGGTAGTAAGGTCCCTGGCTACCCAAGTTAGGCCTGGGAAAGGGAACCGTGTTAGTCTGCCCAGGTTCTCCGGGTATCAGAGGGAGGTCCAACGCCGGGTTGCTCTGGAGTGGGGCCTGGACTACCCCTACCTCCCACCCCATGTCATGGACGCTGTAGAGACCTCAAGAGAGGAGTGGGAGAACGACATGACATGGGACTACCTACATGTACCTAAGCCCTTGCGGGGCCCTGAGAGCAGCTGCTGGGAGAGGTTTATGGAGCTAAAAAGGGAATGGAGCCTTGGGTGGTCTATCAAAGAAAGATTGTGTGATGATTGTGAAGCCCAACCAGCCTGCAAGGAGCTATTCTATTTCACTTCAGGGAGAGGGGGACCAGTGGGTGAGATTGCCTGATCCTCACTACTATGTTTAGGACTGTGATGTTGTACAGCCTATGCAGCACACTCCATGGACTGCTGGAGGAGTAGCGACGTGTGCACTTTCCCCTGAACTGCAGGACAAACAAGCCTGCCAACCTGTGCCCAGTGGAAGAGACTGTTCACTGCAAGGACATTGGGGTGAAGTTTGTTCCTGTTCCACTACTTTTGAGAACCTGTTGTTCGGGGAGGGGCCCCTCCCATCAGGAACCTTAAAACAAAATAACTGTGAACTTTCTTTCTTTCTGCTCCTGGAGTGGGATCATAACCCTTCGCAGGGCAGGCAGGTAAATGAAGTATAGAAAAGGACTTGTGCTGTTATGTTGCTCTATCAGGATGCTAATAACCCCCTCCTGGTAGACTGTTGTTAATTAGTTAGTTTAGATAGTTGTGTTCCTCTTCTCTTAGGATTCCTGGGATGGAACGACTGTTCATCCCCATCCATCGAGAGTCAAGACAACATCAACCTTCCACTACTAACTTGGCAAGTAGAGGGCTTCTCCTCTGGGAGAATTGCGTGGCGTGAATTCTGTGGCTCAGAAATGTATAATGATTTGGTATGTGATTAGCTGCAGGGCTCTGTAGTTAGGAAATGTGATAAACTGTATAGTGTAAATATTACAGAAACAATGTTAGAGATATATTTTTGTAACTTATTTATTTGTACAGTTTTGTATGTCCCCTCTCCAAGTTTGTTCCCTTGTCCCCTCACACTTTTTGAATTTGGGATGCCCATGTTCCTGGGCTCAGGAGCTATTTTTTGCTAGGAGAGGCAAAAATTAGTCAGGCCTAACTGTAAGTGCAGGCCTGAATGTTTTGATCTGAGCTGGGGAGTGGCTCAGGGAGTGGCTGGAGACAGAAGGAAGGAACGCCCCTTGGAGTTTTCTCCCCTTGAGCAGAGAAGATTCTGGAAAGGGGGATAGATAAGGAGGTGTCACTTTCTGATGTATGACAAGTAGCCCTGACCAGTACACAGTCTGGATTGGCAGGGGACAGGCCTCCTTTAATACAGCAGTCTGCAACAGGGGGGAAGAGAGATTTGGGTGGAAGTGTGGAAGATGTAGCAGAAGCGCAGTGGAGGCCTCTATCAGGGAAGGAGCCCCCAGTCTGGGGGTAATCTTGAGGCCTGGAGACTCGGGTGCAGCCAGGAGTGGAGTGGATTCCTGGAGCAGAACAAGGGAGTAGGAGAATGGCAGAGGTGCTACTGAGAATTCTTTAAAGTATCCACTGGAGTCGGTGAGTGACAGACCCTGGGAGCTGGAGGAGAAAAGCCGGAGCAGTCTGGGAGAGAAAGAGTGGACAGTCTGTGGAATCCTTAAGAGCCAGTCAGCAGAAGGAGTGTCACTGTGAGGAAAGCAGGCCGGTGGGACCTGGAAGAGGGATGGGCTTGGAGTGCTTTTCCATCAAAGGCCCGGCTAGCACCAACATACTAAGCTACACTTTAAGGGGTGCAAGACTCTGGCCTGTGCCAGCCACTCCCAAGGGAGCACATGGCTACATATATATATGTATATTTTTGTAGCCAGGCTACACATTATGTCCAAGATTTTAAGGTCCTGAGGAAGCAAGGATTGCAAAACGCGTCAACCTTTTTTGATCTCTTGATGTAAATGTGGTCAGAAAACAAGTATTTCAGTAGTTCTTCCTGGCTTTCTTGCCAGGTCTATTCCTCATGGGACCTGGATGTGGAATGTTTTTATGTGATTTTAAATCTATAATACACTTTGTGTTAACTTTTTTATACATCTACTGTATGTGTTTGCCCTCTTTTGTATCAGTAAAGTCCAACTGTACCCTTTTTTTCGAGTCTTGACACAACCTATGGATGTGGTCCCAAAAAAGCGTAAAAATGTCCAACATGTACGCTGTGATAACGCAGTCCTGATAAAAATTGCAGATCGCCGCCATTACTAGTAAAAAAAAAAAAAAATAGTAAAAACACCATAAATTCATTCTCATGGTTTGTAAACACGGGAACTTTTGCGCAAACCAATCAATAAACGCTGATTGCAATTTTTTTTACCACAAATATGCAGAAGAATATATATCGGCCAAAACGGATGAATAAATTTGTTTTTTTATATTTTTTTGGGGATATTTATTATAGCAAAAAGTAAAAACTATTGTTTTTTTTTCAAAATTGTCGCTATTTTTTGTTTATAGCGTACAAAATAAAAACGCAGAGGTGATAAAATACCATCAAAAGAAAGCTCTATTTGTGGGAAAAAAAAGGACGTCAATTTTGCTTGGGTACAACGTCGCACGACCACGCAATTGTCAGTTAAAGCGACGCAGTGCCGAATCTCAAAAAGTGCTCTGGTCAGGAAGGGGATAAATCCTTCCCGGGCTGAAGTGGTTAAAGAGTCATTGTAATCCTTTGATGAAGATTTTTCTTTTGTTTGTTCACTTTGCCACATTCGAATTGAAAAAAAAAAAAGTTTTCGATTAGGCCGATTCAAAATTTATCGATTCAATCATTTTGAATCAGAAAAAAAATCAGTAAATTAAAAAAAAAATTCAAAATAGGCATGAAACAAATTCCGAATATGAATTGAACGAATCAACCAAATTTAACAAAACTAAATAACTAGCTTAACGAATTGAAATGAAACAAAACTAATTTTTTCGCCATGCACATGTCTAGTTCTGACAGCTACATGTATATAAATGATACTAATAAGCTCATATCCAAATGCAGGTTTGGCTTCATTTTTTTTTTCTATGCCCTTGAACACTGCTCAAAAAATATGAATCAAACCGGCACAATGTGCATGGACACTGGCTGAAATAGAGCTGCATTCAGAGAGATGAAAAGAAAAATGAAAATGCCTCTCTATAAGCTGGGGTTTTTTTTCTGCTCCTCTGCATGAGGCCTAATAAATGTTATAATTCTTTCATTTTTTTTCTAAAGCAATTCTTATACTATGTGCAAAATGTCGCCTTTTAATCATAAGTAATTGCTTTATAGTGAAAACTATGTGAAAAAATCTTACCGTTGAATTGCAAATGATATAAGTAAGTAATGTGTGCTTGTTAATTAGGTGATTCTGTACTTTTTTTTGGATTCTGACATAATATAACAATAATTCTGTACAACTAGAACAGCCGGCCTTATCAAATAATGCAAAGAGAAATGTGCGAAGTGCCGTACTCTAAACCAGCTAATCACAGCTTATCATTCATTGTTCTAACTAATCTGGATTCATGAAAGTGACACCTGATTGGCTGGCATGGGTTAATGTTCTTTCTGAATCATCATTATTGTTTGCACTGCTTTGGTAAAGGGAATGTGTGACCAAGAAAAGAGAACCTGGACTTGCAGCAGTAATTAGATAACTTATCATGTTTTTCCTGTCTGTCTGTGTCTAGATTCATGTTAAAATCTAATAATAAATTCAGTCTGCCTCTGGCCATTTTTAATAATTATCTCCACTGTCCAGGCATTGAGCAATGTCTAGAGATCCTGACTCTATGCGGTATTCTGATGTAAAGTTCATAGATTTAAATTGGAAGTGCCAAAACCACTCTTTTTCCACTGCTAATTACTCTATAATGACAGCATGAATTTAAAAAGTAAAAGAGGTCACTAAATTTCTTCCGTCTGCTTGAAAGTCCCATGATCTTGTCTCATTCTTGACCGATTTGCTTCAAATAACACCTGTCATTATGTTATACTGTTTTAACTGCTGTTGGAAATTAAGTTCAAGCTTGCCTGCCTATACCTTCAGATCTTTTTAAAGAGACCCTGTCATTAACATATAGTAGGGCAGGGGTTGTGGAGTGGTAGTCACGTCCCTCATGATTCCCTTCTTGTTGGGTGCCAGCTGGTGGTATTGGGGGGGGCAGACAATCCACCCAGAGCCACCTCCCCCCGGGTAACAAAAGCAAGGATTCCTCCAAAAAGGGATTTTAAAGGCATATATTGAACTAGATAAATTTGTATAAAAATATTTATTAGTATAAGTAAAACATGCAAATTGACCCTTTGCAGACAAGGCTTGTTGTACAGATAAAATGACTGTATGAAAGTGCAGAAAGACATACAGTAGATAACATATTAACATATTAGTAGGTTATGAGTCAGGTGACATAGCGACACAATATATATCAGCACCTCATCCCATATATGTCATATTTGATAGAAAAAGGGAGGTTTGGGAAGAAGTGGGTGGGATTATAACGGTGCCTTTGATTCAATTCAAAACCACTGATTATATAAAAACATCTTTTTTATTTATGCAGATTTAAAAAGGTATGTAAGATGCATCATTACAATACCAATTCAGAGGAATACAATCTGTTTTAAAAGTAATTGGCATATAGTACAAAACTTAATGATGGCAGCATCGCATGATGGTCCATATCCTGCATGTTTCGCCGATGTGGCTTCATCAGGGATTTAAGCGGGCCACCATGAAAGTACTTAATGCTCTTACAACTTGGCTCAGTCACCGAGGCCTGGTGCACACCAAATCCCAGACACGAGTCAGACACGAGCGGACGGCTTTATAGGCCGGCCCCTTGTACAAAATCCCTAGCTTGGCTGCACGAGGGTTATGGAGGCACGTAGAGGTCTTTCCATGTTGGGCTGAGACCATCGTGGCTCCCCCTAAGTGGTCAGGCCTCTATAAAGGCCCTTTATTCCAGACTTACACACATTCTTTTTGCAACTTTTGTAACAATCATCTGGTCTTGTGGGGCCGTCTATGGGCATGCAGCGCCCCCCTTCCATGGTGTGACGTGTGTAGTTGTCTGGGATTTGGTGTGCCCATAGCAGCCATTGATGCAGAGGTATTCTTTGCAGCATGAGATGGTGCATTGTCATGCATGATGATGATTTTATTACGGAAAGAATAGTTCTTCCTTCTGTACCAGGGAAGGAAGTGGTCAGTCAGGAACTCCACATACTTTGCAGAGGTCATCTTTACACCTTTGGGGACCCTAAAGGGGCTGACCAGCTCTCTTCCCATGATGCCACCCCTGCCTTGCTGACGTCGCAGCCTTGTTGGAACAGGGTGACCGTCCACCAACCATCCACTCCTCCATCCATCTGGACCATCCAGGGTTGCACGGCACTCATCAGTGGACAGGACTGTTTGAAAATTAGTCTTTATGTATTTTTCTGCCCAATGCAGCCGTTTCTGCTTGTGAGCATTGGTTAGTGGTGGCCGATTAGAAGGTTAATGCACAGTTGCAAGACTCTGGAGGACTCTACACCTTGATATCCATGGGACTCCAGAGGCACCAACAGCTTCAAATATCTGTTTGCTGCTATGTAATGGCTGCTCTCTTGATCTGATGCATGGATCTGGCAGAAATCTTCCTCAATGTGCCTTTATCTGCACAAACCCATCTGTGCTCTGAATCAGCCACAAATCTCTTAATAGTGCGATGATCACGCTGAAATATCGAATGTTTTCATACCTCGTCCAAGGCATTGAACTATTTCACTCTTTCCGGCAGCAGAGAGATCCTTTTTCTTCCCCATATTGCTTGAAAGTGGTGCTCTGCTTAATAATATGGAACACCCTCCTTTAGTAGTTTTCCCTTTAATTGGGCTCCCCTGACAATCAAAAGAGCCCTGACACACAATGCTATCCATGAGTTAAACTGAAAAACGAAATATTTAATCTTTGTGACACTGAAATAGAATTTGCATAATAATTTGGAACAGGGTGTAGAATGCATGAAGGTGAAAAACCTTCAGCCTTTAGAATCACTATGAAACAGATAATTGAATTCTAGTAAACTCTCGATGTAATCATACAAAACCATGGTCACTGATGCATTTAGGAGGGACATGCAGAGTCATTGCTCTCTCCACCTGTCCAGCGTATCACCACTACCTCACTCCCAGTAATGGTATGGGGTCCCATTGTGCACCTATCGCTGAATCCATGCGCGCACTCACTTAACTCTTTCTCTTCTGTACCTGTGCTCAGGCTGAGGACCTCTGCTGTGCCGATCTGCTCCTGTTGCTATGGGAGATGGACCTACTCATGGAGAGAGTGCCAATAACAGCTCCCCCCTGCAAGAGGCTGTCCTACCCGTCACATGTACATGCTTATGACAGGCTGCTAGAGGAATCTTTGTTACCCTTGGTAACCACCTGTGTCTTAACACTGTATTAACTTGTACACTGATATCTTCATATCTCCATACGCTTTGTCAACTATAGCTGTAGACTATGTGTGCCGGTTACTTGCGTTGCACCCCTTGAAAAACTTCAGACCAGGCAAAGGCAAAGTTTCAAAAGCTGTACTTAGATAACTTGGCATGACAGTCAAACAAAGGCAACGATCTTTCCCCAGACTAATCCCTAACTCAGGCTTGAGGCTGCCCTAGCATACCTGCACAGGATAGAGTCCATATTTGGCTGAGTCTGTGATGGTAGCAGTGCTGGAATAAGGTCATCTAGAGCCCAGGGCGAACATGCCAAACTGCCCCCTCTCAAGGTGCATGAGCATTGTGTGTCAGCAAAAATCCCCCCCCCCCCAAAAAAAAACTGAGTACTAATCTGTATGATTACCTCCTAAGCATAAGTTCCCCCTCCTCCCAGTACAAATCCGTCCCCTGCTGAAATCCCCCCTCCCAGAACATGTCTTTGTCCCCCATCCATCAAATCCCACTAGCACAATGTCCCCCCCCAAAAAATCACCCCCTAGCACAAATCATCTACTCCTAAAATTTCCCCTCAAAGTACATATCCTCTCCCCCACTCCCCCCAAATCCCCCTCCCAGCACATATCCCCCCCCCCAATATCCTCTC
>BLSH010333604.1:1399441-1410770 GCA_018402905.1 Glandirana rugosa | reverse complement strand
TAAAGACATAAACGTACATAAGGGGTACAACTGAACTGTTTACTGGGATGTACATAAGATCCCAGATATTATACCGAACAATATGAATTAGGGGACCCACATGTTGGAGGTTGTGGGGGGGAGGGGGCAATAGAAGGGGGGGGAAAAAATAAAAAAAAAGAGGGGGGGAGAAAGGTGGGGGGGGCCGGAAAGTAAAACTAAGTAAAAGTTAAGTATAACAAGCCATATTATAGACCCTAGAATACATGTAGGGTCATTTGTCAAGTCAACATGGGGAATACATGCAAATACAGAAATCACAAAAACACATGAAAATCATTGTGGGGGATCCAGATGACATGGCTGGATGTCTGTACCTGTCTGAGGGCTGAATGGCATTTTGTCTTTAAAGATGTCCGGGGCTGAACTGGGCATTATAAGAGTAGTGTCCTTCAGGGCTTGGGTGCCCAATGGTATATGGTAATGTGTTGGCATTGGCCAGGCCCGGGGGGTAAATAATCCATATTCTGGGGTCTCAGAGCTATCGGCTGGGTCTAAGTTTGGTATTGTGTGAGAGAGAATGCCCGTGGGAACGTGTATGTGTACCATGGGCCTTAAACTTATGATGTATATTTCCAAGCGTCTGTACTAGTGGCTATATAAAGACATTACTTTCGATCTCTTCATTGAGCCCACCTGGCGATAAAAGGTCCAGGTGATAGATCCAGAACATTTCTTGCTGGCATAGCTTCTATATAAGGGGACATGATGACATGATTCCAAGGTGTCAGGTCATGCTGGGTTCCTCCGATCCCTTCAGCTCATCAGTCGCCACTACTGGTGGCCTACTCTCTGTTCGGATGTCAAAGGCTACTTGAAGGCGTGCAATGTTTGTGCCCAGGCTAAGTCCTTCACACAAGCTCCTGCCAGTCTGCTCATGCCCTTGCCCATTCTGAAGGAGCCCTGGACTCACATTGGTATGGATTTCTTCCGCTGTCTGAAAAGAATACAGTAATTTGGGTGGTAATCAATTGGTTCTCCAAGATGGCTTATTTTGTTCCCCTTCCTGGTCTCCCTTCTGCTCCTGCTTTGGCCCCATCTTTGTTCGAGAAATCCTCTGCCTCCATGGGGTTCCTTCCCATATTGTTTCGGACAGGGGGGTTCAATTTACATCCTGCTTCTGAAGAGCTCTTTGCAAGTCCATCACTATTGTCTTGGATTTTTCTTCTTCTTACCACCTTCAATCAAATGGACAGACTGAGAGGGTTAATCAGTAGTTAGAGGTCTTCCTCCACACCTTAGTCTCTGCTCATCATGATAACTGGTCCTCTCTACTCCTGGGGGCAGAATTTACTCACAATAATCATGTTAATGCCAGTTCTCAGAAGACTCTCCTTTTCACAGTTTATGGAAGACACCCTCAGCTTCCTCTTCCTATGACCTGTTCTCCAGACATTCCAGCTTTGGCTACTGTTCAGCAATCATTCAATACCATTTGGGGAGAGGTTTATGATTCCCTCCGGGCAGCAGCTAATAAGTTTAAGGGTTTTGCCGACTGTTGCAGGCGTAGAACCCCTCTACAGATTTGAGACATGGTCTGGCTTTCCACCAGGAACATCAAACTTCTTTGAAATTTGCACCAATATTCATTGGTCCGTATTCTATAATTTCTAGGGTTAATCTGGTTTGCTTTAAACTTCAGATCACTAAAAGGCTCAGGATATCTAACTCCTTTCATGTTTCCCTTCTGAAGCCCTTAGTCCTCAATAAGTTCTCTTGTCCTTTCCCTACCGTGGTCCCAGGATTGTCAGGAGTGCGAGGTTAGTCAAATTCTGGATTCTCGCCTCTGTAAAGGCATCCTTCAGTACCTCGAGCATTGGAGAGATTTGGGTCCTGAGGAGAGGTTGTGGATCTCTGTATCTGAGGTATTTGTGCCTCATTTGTGGTTTCCCTCCAAGCCTGGACCCAAGTGGGGGGGCCTCGTAGGGGGGAGGTACTGTCATAAAACCACAGTAACGTTCATGTCTTGTCTGTTTGCTTACCAATCTAGATAATTTCAGCTTAGGGATCGTGCACCTAACACCTTTGTACTTTTATAGGCTTTCCTCAGTGGGGCCCCACCCTCGGTCCTAATTAGGAACATTATATAACACCTGGCAGTAGTAGGTGATGCTGATCAATGATGTGTGTGTTTGGCTTTGTGTGTGCTTGTTCCTGTCGTATGCTCTGAGTCTATTTCCGTTTACTGACCTTTGGCTTGTTCTGACTATCCCTGTCTGCCTGATACCTCGACCTTCGGCTTGTTCTCTGTTTCTCCTGTCTGCTTGATATCCCGACCTTGGCGTGCTCTCCTGTCTGTCCCTGTCTGCTTGTGGCCCTGACCCTTGGCTAGGCCGCTGACTATCCTTGCTGTCCCTGCGCTGCTGCATTCTCTCTTCCACCTGTAGCCAGCCAAGTGTGAGCTAGGGACTCGGGGGGGCTGCAACCTGGATCCAGTTGCAGCCATATCCATCCTAACTTACCAAAGGCTCTGCGAATACCTACTGGCTCTTAGATTCCACGCCCTGGGGAAACAGATGCACTAGCTCCCTGTGTTTCAGCATCAATGCTCCAAGGGCCCATCTTCCCATACCAGCCAGAACTCATTAGCAGCAGTCAGCCATAGGTCCACAACCTTAGCGGCGCGCTTAGCACTTCAGCGGTGCGATTCGTACCCCAGCGGTGCACATCTGTCACCTGACACCAGGTGTCCTGACATTTTCTATTTTGTTCTGTTTTACTCTATTATTTTCTATTATAGTCTATTCTTTTATTTTCTCTTCTATTCCTTTATTTTTTATTCTATCACTTTAGTTTCTATTCAATTTTTTTTTTCATTCTTTTATTTTTTATTCTGTTCTCCTTTAGTCTTTAACCAGTTAGCAACTGGCCCATAGACAAAATACGTCTGCAGGGCAGTTGCTTAACACTGGGAGGACGTACATTGACGTCCTCCCATAATCGCGCTTCCTGCGCACCCCCTAGGGCGCGCACATGGGAGCATCACAGATCGTGGGGAATGGCTGCTGTGAACGGCCTTTCACCACGTGATCGCTCCGTCAAAGGAGTGGTTACATGTAAACAAGCCGGCGCTTCCGCCGGCTTTTCTCTCTCCTCTCCACAGCGATCAGTGCATTGTGAGAGGAGAGAGGGGGGAGAGAGGTTGTGCTGCAGCGCTGTGGGCAATGTGTAATGCCCACAGCGCTGCTAAGTGACAGTGGGGGACAGGCTGCACCCCCCACCATCCATCCACACCCACCCAGCCATCCTCACCCCAGCAATCCTCACCCCATCCAGCCATCCTCACCCCATCCATCCACCACCCACCCAGCCATCCTCACCTCATCCATGCTCACCCACCCAGCCATCCTCACCCCATCCATGCTCAGCCACCCATCCACCCATGCTCACCCACCCAGCCATCCTCACCCCATCCATGCTCATCCATCCATGCTCAGCCACCCATCCATCCATCCATGCTCAGCCATCCTCACCCAGCCCTGCTCACCCATCCAGCCATGCTCGCTCATCCCCATCCGTGCTCATCCATCCCCATCCATGCTCATCCATCCTCATTCATGCTCAGTCATCCCATCCGTGCTTATGCATCCCCATCTGTGCTCATCCATCCCCATCTGTGCTCATCCATCCCCATCTGTGCTCATCCATCCCCATCCATGCTCATCCATCTTTATTCGTGCTCAGTCATCCCATCCTTGCTCATCCATCCCTATCCATACTCATCCATCCCCATCCGTGCTCAGTCATCTCCATTCGTGCTCATCCATTCTCATTCATGCTCAGTCATCCCCATCCGTGTTCATCCATCCTCATTCGTGCTCAGTCATCCCATCCGTGCTCATCCATCCCCATCTGTGCTCATCCATCCCTATCCATGCTCATTCATCCCCATCCGTGCTCAGTCATCCCCATCCGTGCTCAGTCATCCCCATCCGTGCTCAGTTATCCCCATCCATGGCTCATTTGTGCCTCATTCATGCTCATCCATACCACATCAGTTCTCATCCGTGACACATCCGTGCCACTACAGTGCCCATCCATGTCACTACAGTGCCCATCTGTGCTACTACACTGCCCATCTGTGCTACTACACTGCCCATCTGTGCCACTACAGTGCCCATCTGTGCCACTACACTGCACATCCATGCCACTACACTGCTCATCCGTGCCACTACACTGCCTATCCATGCCACTACAGTGCCTATCCATGCCACCACAGTGCCTCACAATAGTGTAAAAGGTAGTCAAATTAGATTTGAAATGTATGTCCCTAGAACACCTGGCGGTGCTCCCTGCATGTTGGGCCTCTGTATGTGGCCAAGCTGTGTACAAGTGTTACACATGTGCTATCGCCATACTCGGGAAGAGTAGCAGAATATTTTGTGGGGTGTCATTTTTGCTATGTACATGCTGTGTGTTAGAAATATTGTATACATTGATAACTTTGTGTAAAAAAAAAAAGCGTTTTCATTTTCTTTCCACAATTTCCAAAAACTTGTGGAAAAAATAACATGTTCAAAAGACTCATTGTGCCTCCTAGAATATACATTGGGGTGTTTACTTTCCAAAATGGGGTCATTTTTTTGGCATTTCCATTGTCCTGGTGCTCCAGGACCTTCAAAATTTCAAGAGGTAGTCAAGAAATTAGATCTGTAATTTATGCTCCTAGAACGCCTGATGGTGCTCCCTGCATGTTGGGCTTCTGTATGTGGCCAGGCTGTGTAAAAGTCTCACACAGGTGGTATCGCCATACTCAGGAGTAGTAGAATGTGTTTTGGGGTGTAGTTTGTGGTATGCATATGCTGGGTGTGAGAAATAACCTGTTAATATATGACAATTTTGTGAAAAAAAAAAGAAAAAAGAATCTTCATATTGCAAAGAATTGTGAGAAAAATTACAACTTCAAAAAATTCACCATGCCTCTTACTAAATACTTTGGAATGTCTACTTTCCAAAAAGGGGTAATTTGGGGGGTATTTGTACTTTCCTGGCTTGTTAGGGTCTCAAGAAATGAGATAGGCCGTCAGTACATCAGGTGTGATCAATATTCAGAGATTGGCACCATAGCTTGTAGACTCTATAACTTACACAAGGACAAAATAATATACACTAATTTGCTTTTTTTTGTTTACCAAAGATATGTAGCAGCATAAATTTTGGCCAAAATGTATGAAGAAAAATGACTAATTTGCAAAATTTTATAACAGAAACTAAGAAAAATTCATTTATTAAACAAAATTTTAGTTTTTTTAATTATAGAGCAAAAAATAAAAAACCCAGCGGTGGATAAATACCGCCAAAAGAAAGCTCTATTTGTGTGAAAAAAAGGACGCACATTTCATATGGGTACGGTGTGGCATGACTAATTAAGTAATTGTCATTCAAAATGTGAAAGCACTGAAAGCTGAAAATTGGTCTGGTTGTTAAGGGGGTTTAAGTGCCCAGTGGTCAAGTAGTTAATATATGATATTCTTTTATTTTCTATTGTACTATATTCTTTTCTATTCTATTCCTTTATGTTCTATTTTATTTTATTCTCTTCTGAAATTTGAATTTGTTTCAAAATAGATTCAAATTCAATTAGAAAACTATCCAAATTCGATTAGACAACCATTTGAATTTCATCCGAAATGTTTGTTTTGTTATTTCGGATTCTTTTAAATTTGTTACTATTGTAATTCAGAAATTCAGATACATTCGAATTCCCAAATAACAGAACATTTGTAAGAATTTTGATTCGGAACGAAATGAACCACACATGTCTAGTACTCATACCAATGTGTAAGAAAATAACCATCAATTAGACACCAGATATCTTATGCTGCAATGTTCAGAAAGCAAATGGAACACATTAGACCTTTTAAGTGGAATGTGCAGACAAACTATACTATGTTTGATGTCTATCAAATCATAATTTCATTCTGCTTTTTGACAGATTGCCCTCTCTTTCCTTCTAATAATTGAGTCCCATAGTACCAGAATCTGTCTATCCTTACCCTTAGCCTCACTCTCACTCTAACTGGAGGAGTTTTCCCCTGGCAGCTAGGGGTATCGCTCTGCCCCAGCAATGCCGCACCTTGACTGTTTTCTCCAACATAACGCAACAGGGCGTACTTATTGAGATGTTCCAGCCCAGGACCAGCTTCCCTGGCACTTTTCTCTCTACCCTCCCTAACTGTCCCCCAACTATTCTGCTCGGTGCCTGCATCCCTGTATCTCCAGGGATGCATAAGCTGCAAGCCCACTTCACGGCACCACAGTATTACCTGTAGTCCTAACTCTTGTAAATGTATGAGTCTCCAACAGTGGAAGCACATGCATTCTGATGGATAGATAGAGGGCAGGCATGTCTAGAGGAAGCCCAATCCTCCTTAAAGGCACAGGGGCACACTGGACACCCAGCACATAGCACAATGGCAGCAAAAGTGTCCAGTGTGTCCCCTCACCAATATTTACATCAGTAACAAACAAACAAATGGTCACTGCCCTCATCTATAACTGGCCTTCACAGCATGGAGCACATGGAAGGGCAACGCATGCAAGACACAACCAGAGAAAATTCCCAGCTCAACTCACCAACCAACCAATAACCTTTAGACCCCTTTCACACTATGGCCGCGGCCACTCATTTTAACAGCGCTTTACTGCTGTTTAAGTGGCGCTTTTGTGCCACTTTTTGGGCACTAGCCGGGTGCTTTTAACCTCAAAAAAGGGGTTAAAATCTCCTGTGTTGGAAGCGCTGTCCATTCATTGCAATGGGCAGGCCCGTATACAGTGCTCCCAAACTGCCCCAAAGATGCTGCTTGCAGGACTTTTCCAAACGTCCCACAAGCGCACCACCCCAGTGTGAAAACACCCATTGAAGAGAATGGGTGGAAGTTTTCAGGCGCTTTACAGGTGCTATTTCTAGCACCAAAATGTCTGAAAACCGTTTCAGTGTGAAAGGGGTCTTAAGGAGGATTGGGCTACCTCTAGACCTACCTACCATCTATCTATCCATTGGAATGGATGTGCTTCCACAGTGGGAGACTCTCATAAATTTACAAGAGTTAGGACTGCAGGTAATACAGGGTTTTAAATGATGTGTAACTCCCACGCTACCACTTTAATGTGCTAGCATATGAAAAATAAAAATTAATTTGTGTGTTGTGGCAGCTGCTGTTGCTTTAACCACTTGCCGACGGCTGATCGGCAATTGACGGCGACAGAGTGGCTCTGTAATGCGAAACGCCGTCATACGACGGCGGCCGCGAGACAGAGCCTAGTGAGCGCGCGCGCGCTGCCGGAGGCGCGCGCCCGCGCTCACTGTGTTCGGGGGGGGGGCCAGAGGGAGCGGGTGCGGCGGCTTCGATTGCCGCCGGCTACCCGCGATGGCCCCCCCGGAGTGAAGGAATGGAGGTCCGTGTATGTAAACACGGACCTCCGCTCTGTGTGAGGGGGAAGGGCTGTGATCACAGCCTTCCTGTATACGAAGGCTGTGACCACTTCCCTTCCCCAGCTAGGGCAGTCCCCACACAGTTATAACACGCCCAGGGAACATAGTTGACCCTTAGAGCGCCCCCTGCAGGTTAACCCCTTCACTGTCAATGGCATTTACACAGTAATCAGTGCATTTTTATAGCACTGATCGCTGTATAAATGCCAATGGTCCCAAAAAAGTGTCAAAATGTTCCGACATGTCCGCAAAAATATCGCAGTACCGCTAAAAATCGCAGATCACTGCCATTACTAGTAAAAAATAAAAAAATAAATAAAAACCCCAAAAATGAATTCTCATCATCCGTAAACGCGACCACTTTTGCGAAAACCAATCAATAAACGCCGATTGCAATTTTTTTAATCGCAAATATGAGGAAGAATATAAATCGGCCAAAAACGGTGAAAAAAAATGTTTTTTTATATTTTTTTTTGGATTTGTATTTGAGCAAAAAGTAAGAAATTTGGGTTTTTTTGCAAAATTGTCGCTCTTCTTTTGTTTATAGCGGCAATCAAAAATGACGCAGAGGTGATCAAATACCACCAAAAGAAAGCTCTATTTGTGGGAAAAAAAGGACGCAAATTTTGTTTGGGTACAACGTCGCACGACCGCGCAATTTTCAGTTAAAGCGACGCAGTGCCGAATCGCAAAAAGGGCTCCGGTCCTAAAGCTGGAAATCCTTCCGGGGCTGAAGTGGTTAAATAGTAATCCGGACCGTGACTATTTGAAGTGTTTTGTGAAGGATGTGCTCAGCACTATCACATAAAAAGTGCTTATCTCATCATATATAAATGTGCATTATCATTGGTATATTTGCATAAACATAAATCAAGTAGTTGTTGCTGCTCTAGACATGAATAGCTTTCTTGTTTAAACCTTCTGTGGCTCAAGGCTGGTCACAGGTTTTTTGATACATATATATCTCAGTCCAAACAATATTCAATTTATGAGTCCAAAGCAATAATATATTTTCATTCAGTCTTCAATCATTCACGTGTCTCTTTCTTGTGTTGTTAGTGACTATACCATCCTTCCTCAATTTGCATGTGGTATTTCAACAGGTATTAGTGAACTTGTGACTTTTTTCTTAATCGTGCTCCTATGGGTGCTCTAGCCTCTCACCTTAGTGTGCTAGGGCTTTTTCACATAAAGGTTTCTTTGGTGGGGAGTTGTGATGCCATTCTCTCACCACTGGAGGTCACACTATGCTCCTATGGAGCCCTCTTGCTTCTTTAATTCCTTCTCCTCTCTCCGGTTATAGTGGTATCATGCATGGAAAGGGGTACAATGATCCACATAATGTGATATCCTTTATAAAACTTTTATTAAAAAATAGTACAATTTGCACTTACATTTAAAAAGCCCCCTATGGGCTCTGCTCCATGAGCTGCGAGCTCGTCTTGTATAGAACGCAACTTCCGGTCACCTCCGCTCACGTCCTACGCGTTACGTCACGCATCATGTAACTTCTTCAGTGGGGATAGATAGGTAATACAGGGTGCCGCAAAGTGGCCTTGCAGCTTATGCATACGTTTGCAAATGTTTGATAACTAAACCCCTGTTTTTAATGCATACTGCAAGCCAAGTTAGTTCAGTTGTTAAGCAGACCAACGGTTGGTGAGTTGAGCTGGGAATTTTCTCACAACTTTATTCACAGACATTCATAAAAAGGACTGTCATATGGTGATTTTGGATCATAATTATACACAGGTTTATATGGAGCACTATTTTAATTTGGCTGTTGCTTTTTTTGCTATATAAATCAGCGCAGCATAATTCTATACACATAAGTGATTTTTCACTTTTGTGTTTGCAGCTTTAGTTTTATTTATAAATGGTGTGCAGAGTCACATTTCTTACAATAGTCCAATATTTACTCCACCTGGGATCCTCACTCGCTAATGTGCTTTGCCAATTAATCTGTTCATGCCCACCTTGGAGATTTTTATATCTCTGCCCACCTCTGCATGTTCCAGCTCCCCCTGATGTATTTTGCATAATATAAATACATCCAGCAGGGAGAGCGGGCGCCCATTGAATGGCCAGGCCCAGTAAGCACAGAGATCTCACCAACAGAGTATCCAAGACTTATAAAAAGCTGTCAGAGGGTTCAACTCTCCAACATCTACCTCTAATTGAAATATCAGTTTTAGGAGGACTTGCCCTTTAAGAAGAGATTCAGACATATGCATGCATTTCATTTCTAATTGCAGCTAAGCAGTATAATATAATGACAGGTGTACTTTAAATAAGCCCATTAAGGAATAATGTCATACCTCACTAGTTTTGTATACCTTGTCACTGTGAGTGCTTCAGCCAATATATTTCAGCGCAGAATTTTGATCATTTTCCGAAATGTGTCTAATTAGTCACTGGTAATTTAAGAAACCATGAACACCTTCAATGAACATTTGCATGAATAAATGATCCAAACCATTCTTCATACTTATTATTTAACATCATTTTATTTAAAAATAATTTTAGAATCACCAGATAGGAACCGAATGATGCAGCAAAATGCTTTGTACAAATTGAATCAGAATCTAATATACAACGCAAACACCGTCTGACATGGTGAGCAGCTGGAGCTGAATTGGGGATTAGAAAACACCTGAATTATTTGGCAAGGTAGCCCTAGAAGGTAAGAGATCCAAGTCTGCAGGGGTGTGAAAAGCGTGGCCATTTGTTCCATCTCAACCTCACTACGTGGAAAAAAATCCTTTAGTTTTCTTAGATAGGACCTGTGTTCATGATTTATATAATATGTAAAAATTATTAAAACTTAAAATGCATGTAAAAACAATCACAAAAACCTCATATAAACATTAACATTGTAATATAATCTTCTACTGGAAAAAACAATGGAATATAAACAAATATTATCAATATCAATAATAAAATCAATATTATCAATAATATAATCTTATAGTATCGATATTTTTTAAATAGATTTTATTAAAATAATACCTGGTGATCCTGCCCTGAAGGTCCTTTGTTTAGGTATTTCCTGTTGTTGTTGTTGTTCAGACGTTTAGTCGTATCCGGCTCTTCGTGACCTCATGGATAGAGTTGATCGAACCTCTGGAAGTTCGGGTTCTGCAGGTTCGGCCGAACTTCTGGACAAAGTCTGGGTTCGGGACCGGACTTGACCCGAACTTTGTCCTGGACCCCGAATCCCATTGAAATCAATGGGGACCCGAACTTTTAGGCACAAAAATGGCTGTAACAAAGTCCTGGCAAGTCCTAGAGGTCTGCAAAAGGAAGGAAATGGGGGTAAGAGTGCCCTACAAAGAAATGGGGATAGGGAAATAACTTAAAATAATTTTTAAGCTAAAATCACATAAAAAAATCAAAAATGGAGGTGGATGTGGAGTTGGAGGTTGAGGAGGCGGTGAAAGTGGCGGTGGAGGAGGAGGAGGTAGCCAACACTTTTTTTTTTTTTTTTTTGTGCAAGAAATGCACCGCTGGCCGCAAATGTAGTTTTTGGAAAAAAAAATTTTAAACCAGCAATGTAGATGCATTTTTTAATTTTGTGCAAGAAACAATAATCTGTCCCTTTAAGCAACAACAGGAACCTCTCCCTATAGAACTAGGAGATGATTTTAGAACAATAATCTGTCCCTCTAAGCAACAGCTGTCCCTCTCCAAGGACAACAACGAATTTCCCTGTCTAATAACAAAGAACGTGTTTTAATTTTTTACGTAGATGTAACGACCAAATTTTAAAAAAAAAGGTTTTTGATGTAAACGCCGGTCGCCACGTAAAGAACGTGTTTTTTTTTTTTTTTTTTCACAACCGATGGAGGAGGAGGA